>LUCH01000694.1:0-128457 GCA_013368495.1 Paragonimus heterotremus | reverse complement strand
TGATCACTCAAACCGCTGGTTAGAGACGCTATCCGAGATGGCGGTGTGTCACAGTCGGTGGGGTATCAGTATCCATACCATTTCTAATTCTTCTGCTTGGTTTTTTATTTATTTTCAAACTTCTTAGTAACTTTTTCTTCTAGGATATTCCACGTCACTGTTGAGTTGAGCGGCGGCCCGAGCCACAGTACCTTTTGGTCAGGCTCATGTCTGTTATGATGATGATGATGATGATGATGATGATGATGTGGAATAAAACGTCGGACGGGTAAAAACTAGCCAAGGTCATCTTTCGGCCGCTCTGAACAGGTCCGCTAATTAGGACAAAGTCAGCCGTTTTTTTTTCTCAAGGACGGAGGCGGTTTTTAGATGGAAAGAAATGGATGCCCTAACACTGTCCAAACCCTGATATAACGGATGGCTCCAAATCCTCCGGTATTATGAGGATTCTGTTTGCTAGATTTAACGACTTCGCTACAAGTGATGTCGAATATATAATTTCTCTAACGGGTATTGTCAGTTGGCTTCCGTCGAACAGTCCACGTTATCAGACACGAAAGTGGCCTACCTCATCATAATCTGGTCTAACTTTCTCGCCTCCTTTTTTTTGTTAATGAATCTTCGTCATACTCTGATCATCATCCTAAATACCATGAACAGGTGAACGTCGTCTTACCGTAATTTGTGGAAGCCTTCGGAAGTTTTGTTGCTCTCATCTTGTTTGATCCGTCAGAACCATACAGACATTTTCCACCTTGTTTTGTCACTAGAGACTGGGTACTTGATGCCGAAATAATAATGCTGAAATACTGACCCAGTTAACTACCCATAACTGTGGTTGTATGCGATTGACACAGTGTTTTTGAACTCTATAACGAACTATCGTGTTGAACAGTCTGGGTGTATGGTCAGATATTACACAAAGAATACAGGAAGGAATATGCATGAGTTCAGTCAATGAGGCGGTGGTCAGGACGATTGACTTATGAGAACGAGGGCCGGTCTTCAAATCTCATCCGTGGCAAGGATACGTTCCACTTATGAGCTCTGTTAAGAGCGAAACTCGAATCCAGTGCTTTTCTTTAAGAGGCGCTGAATGAACAACTTACGTGAATGCGAAAGCCACCTCCAACTATGGGTGGAGTTCTATTAATCTTTACTGGTAAATATTCTACTGATCAAATGGACGGGATCCAACCCTCATGGTCCGTTTGCACTCGCAATGACGTATACGGAACAGATCTGGAAGAAGGCTAATGCGTAGAAAACTGAAGCTAATCACAATTGGTGGTTAGTTAGATTATTCCTGAGACCTACCTCAGGTTATAAAAATCTGTGCTGTGCAGTTACAAATTGGTGTCAGAAATTCTAAACCGCAAATGGCAATTCTCACTTTTGTGACCTCGTCAACGATTGTCCATCGAGTCAGTAGGTTCCATACCCTAAAAACTGACCGCTACTGTTGTTTCCAACTTTCGACACAGATTTAATTATGTAATAATGTTGATGAGCGCGTACGACTGAATTCCCAGTTGGTGTAGAAATTCAGTGTTAACCGAAACTCAGTTACAAAAGTTCCGAATTAAGAACAGAGGTACAAGCAATCAAGTCCAGCCGCGGTATGTCATTACAGCGTGTGAACTTCGGTTAAGGAATTATTAAACGTTGTCAGTTTTCGCTTACTAAACTTTCTCGTCACTTCTTGAGTCATCATTTTAATGGACAAAGGTACCATTCGGAAAAGTCTAGCTTATCGCGCTTAAAAACACACCATACTCTCAGGCTGTGAATCTAATAAAGGTTACAGAAAAACGTATTCCAACACCGACAGAAACAACCGACGGAACGAGATTATGATCTCAGACGTGTGGATGATCTTCTAATGCGTTGTTCTAAAACGATGGGTTTTGATATATGCATGGAACAGTCGGCCAAATGAGAAACTAATGCAGTGGTAGCACTGTCCTGTTAGAACATGATCAAGTACGTGTCGTTACTCAATTTGAATGTGTTACATAAGCAGCGTACATGAGTATGGCGTTGGCATTTGTTCGTTTCTCAGTATGGAATTTCTGGTGATAAGAGACACGTAGCACGTTTACCATGTTATTGGTTTAAGATCGGTAAGGACGGTAACAAAACGTACACGTGTCGAACGCCAACGTAGTGCAGAGTTATATGAAAAGCTATGAGGGGAAACCTAAAACTAGTTACGACCGAGAGTTCCTATGATTCTGCTGATCACACATTGCAATTAATATCAGTCAAACGAAATGGAGAGATTATGTATATTCAATAGTTAGTCTATTCAAGTAGTACGTTGTAGATTACTGGGTAAGGCAACCTCGTACTTTTTCACACGATTTCGGTGTCCACATTCATCTGGATGTCATAGCACAAACGGAAACTTTCCGGTGATTCAGAGGTTGGTCAATTAACACACTGGTCGAATGAACATCTATCTGTGAGTCTGGATCTCAACCAATTGCGGATAGAAGCAGATTACAAAAAAGAAGGTTAACTTAGCGCCATTGACAACTACTTGAAACAGAGATCAGTAGTTGTTAGAACCTTACATTTACTTCTTTAGCCTAAAAATACCGAGTTAAGTAAACAGAGAAGAAAACTGTCCGTGTAACATGCACAGTCACATACGGCCGAAAGAGAATATTTATCTGAGATGATAAAAGTAAGTCATTATAGGGCATTTAACCACTTAACTAGTTACAAACCATTCTGCGGTTGCATTTGCAACACAATAGTATGCCGACAGAAGGTGTACGCAATCATTGTTAGCATCCGAGGATGCAATGCTTACGTCACTTACTCCACAGCAAAGTGAGGCATGCTGACATACTTCATTAAAAGTGACTCGTATGTTGAAGTGGCAAGTCAAGCCTGGTTGAGCAAGATGTTAGATAGCCTAGCGGATCAGGATTTCAGTGATCGTTTGCTATGGTGTACTCTCCCCCACGGTTCTCAAAGAACCGGAATGAGAATGCTGGCCTACTATCTAGTGCTGAATCCAACCGAGGGTTTGTGAAATGTGGTCAGCCATTGGGTGATATTCCTGGTGTGCCTTCCTAACCCAAGTGAAGGTCGAACTGCATGCAAGAGTCAGCTGAATAGGCCAGAAGCGTGGTAATAGCATGTTGCTGATTCAACATGATAAGGCACGTTCATTCGTTCTATTTGCAAGCACTCAGTGATGAAAACAGTTGACCATCATACTGTATTTTGGTTCATGCTTGAGTATTAATTATCCGGCGATGTAGTACTCGACACTATTCTCAAACTAAGTGAAAGGTTTCAGTGTCAGATTTGGGCAGTGAAAACCTGTAAAGGTGTCCGGCGTGTATGGTGCTTCATAAAATCTTCACAAAACAAAGTAACCAAGTAAACGAACACGGGAGAAGTTGAAGCTAAACACAGTCAGTGTTAACTTAGATTCTTAAGGAGGTATATCTAAAAAAATGTTAACGTACATTAAAGTGCACATCGAGCTCCTGTGATTGAAGGCTTGATGGATACAAGATGCTTAAGCCATGTAAACAGTTAACATTGCACACCAGAAACTCCGCATAGTCAGTAGGCCTTGGAACTGTGGTTCGGAAACAAAACAAAAGGTCCAGACACAAGGACATAATCAACGGGCATGACTCGTAGTCGGGTCGAGTGAGTGAACAAGCACAACACACCTCTAAAAGCCACAATCAGATTGAGTTGGCTGTGGGTAATGCGGAAGGAGGTGCACGCACAATTCCAATACAGTCGCTCAGCCTCACAGTCCTAGTGCTCTGATTACAACGATCCACGGTCGATAGCATGTGGTTGTTCGCACACATCTCTGTAACCGTTTCGGCGCGTGAGGATCAACGTTGGACTGGGAACCAGCATGCACCAGTTAGTTCAAAAGTTAAAACACGATACTTCACCAACGCATTGTGTCATCGCCTCAGATTTTCACCAAACGATAGATAATAAAGCTGCATTCATGGACAAATCAGTCGTGCAAATCATCACGAGACCGATAGAGAAGGAACAATTTGCCTGTAGAATCTGCAGCGCGACATGTTGTTTTTGGGTTCGTCGTGCCATTCGTGCACTCTGACATGACGCATTACAGTCACAGTGTGAAAACAGTGGGCATCGTTTGGTACCTCTCAATTTTGCTGTCTCGTCACTGAGTCGTGTCATTCCACTTGCTGTCAACATGTCTTATTCGACCATTTTATCCATGGCACGATAATACCAAATTGTTGCGTTATCAAGTTTGACGTGTACAGGTCGTTGAAAAGTGTTGTCCAGATTGAGGTGTTTTGTTGTCTGGACACTCATTTCGTCCTGAAACACGATGTTTCCAGGCTGCGAAGACCGTTTGGTTTCGGCCAACACGACACATTCGCATCATACGGATTTCTATTAGGTGATTACGGACTAGGTTGACATGTTGATACATGTGAGTTCTGATCGAACTGGGCGGGGCGAAGCAGTGCAAGAGGTGTAATACACTCTTCACAAGTAGCCCGCCTTCTCTCGGACTGTGGAGGCTGTAAGTGTAGACACTTCTGATGGTGGTTTGGAAACAATACTTTCATCTCACCGAAGGAACGTTGAACTTGTAGGCTCTGGGGTGACCAATTCGATTCTTCGCAAATCATGAACACTGTCCGTTGCAACAAACTTTTTCATGAGCCTTCGAACCGAGTTGCAGATAATCGATCACGTACTCACGTGCGTTACATTAAACTCGCTAATGGTCCTCATCCCACTTCTATCACAGACGACATAAATAAAAGTTAGTCCAATATGCTTTTCAGTCGTCAGGTTACCGACACGTCACATTCACTTATTTGCGTTCCAAGAGTAGGACCTGTTGCCAGTGTCGTTTAGTGTTAATTCCAGCTACATTCGGTTGTTTCAGGTAGTGAAAAATTGTGGGTCTTTCAGTGTTAAATCTGACAGTTGGAGAGGCAGAAGGTCTACCACTCAGATTCACTAGTTTGGTGATGCGAGTTTTTACTTGTCCGTCCACCAACTCTGCACGTCAGTTAACGGTCGAAATTTGAACAACTAAATTGGCTTCGGTGTTTGAGTGGTCATAATATATAAGCTTTTAGAATTTAGATGGAGCTGCGCCTGTGGTCAGAACACGGTTATTTAGTGTTGTAACTGTGTTATTCACTTTGGGGAGTTGTCATCGTAAATTTGACATACAAAATAAGCGTCAAAGTTTTCGCATCCACAAAGAAAGATCACCACACTGCATTAGGCAACTTGGTAAAATGTTTAGAGACAGGCTTGTGAATGTTAACTTCATAAGGTTCAAAAGACAGATCTGTTTCTCAGTTCACTGTCTGGTTCGCAGTTACATACGTGTACCATTTGGTCACCCTTACTTTTCGAAGACTAAACGCGACTTTCGACTGAGTCTTTCTAGTTTGTCTTTCATTAGATTAGTGCTCTAGCCGACACCGAACGATACTGTGAGCGCAAGATTGTCCTTCGCTTTAGAGTCTTGTATGTTTTGGTTAACAGTGGTAGATTCATTAACAATAGTCCGTAGTGCCTTATTGAACATATACCATCTATCACATTGGATTGCTCGGATATGGGCATTCAGTTAGTTATAACGAACCGCTGCATCAAATAACTTTAAAAAAAAAAAAGTTAAAAATGGTTAACTCACCGCACCATCCACAAGCACCAGCCCGAAACCACTGTTCGGCCCTCTGGTTAAGGTCACATTAGTCACTGTATCCCCAGTTGCAGCACGAGAAATCACGTCGGCAAGATCGTCATCCCGACTTATCATGGTGGAAGGACGACCAGCGATGGATTCTGCACCGGACAAAGAACTATCGTCACCATGTTCCTCGATAATGATGTTTGGAGTTTGGTGTGCAGACTGGGAACCAATGCCTGCAAGATTACCCAGACTACTGCTCACTTGACTTTCAAGGGGATTTCTTGGTGTTGCTAAAGGAGACCTGAGTTTGTCTAATCCTCGTCCAAGCATTGATTGTCGAAACTTGTCAAAGTCTCGACTAGCGTTGAGAACCATGCGAGTGTATTTCGGGTCATTTAGTTGTGTGGCAGGAAGTTCTTCCGATCCGGCTGGGAGGTGCCACATGCTTTGGCTGAATCCTCCATTGGGCAGAGTTTGACTGAATGGTGGATTGCTCGCATACCTGTCCGGTGAGAATCCTCGTAACTCATTTGAGTTACCCTTTAGAGGACCGGAGGTGAAACCCTGTTTTTGGGATGATTCGTATAACGTGCGTAGGTTTGGTTGACTCTCGTACAGTACTTCTATCCCTGGTCGACGAACTGGTCGACGCGCTTGGCTCCAGGCTGTTGATGGACGGTCGGGGATATGTTTGAGCTTGTTGAAGTCATTCTGTGTTAGCGAGGCAAGCAGTTGATTCAGATGATATAGTGCGACTTCTTGTTGGTTTGGTGAAACGTCCTGTGAAGCAACCGGCGTAGTTTTCTGAAAGGAAGATAATATTCACTAAGTTTCAGTGAAAAACCTGTGGATGCATTCTGCATTCTGAATACGTGTAGTCGTGGAATAGCTCAGTGTAAATAATGCTGATTATGAATCCAGTGGTCACGGGTTCGGACCTGGAAAACCTCGAAAGTTCCCATCTGTACACAGGACCAAAAACCATCCGTTAGAATTCACAGAACATAGCAAAAATATGAACTTAAAAGGGAGATTATAGATCATCGAGATGACCCTAAAATTTCATCTAGACTGATATGATCAGACCAGCAGGTACGCACAAAATGACGCACTGAACAACAAGTCACATTCTGTGATGCTCACACCATCCACGTTCAGCAAGGTCCAAGCATTTCTCTTCTTCGGCGTACCTTTATCATTATCCAGTGGTGATGCTCAGTCCACGCTATCGACTTTGACAAGCCATTGGCATGTAACATGCAAGAAGAAGTAGAAGTAAGACAAATTGTGGGTAGAATGCTGGCAAGAAAATTGCACGGTCGTTTACAGTGGAAGTGGTCGACCAAATTGGGCACCAAGGAGGAAAACAGGACAACAGAATGGAAACCGTCTGTTTCAATCGCGTTTCTGAAGAGTTGGGTAAACTTAAATAGGATTTAGAGGCATTCACATGGCATTGGGATTAGATTCTTTGAGAAAATAGAGTGGTGTGTAGCAAGCAAACCGCACAGATCCGATAACCAGGCTTTATGACAATTGTATCGTTTTTACTCAGACCTGTTGCACGCGCTTAGACATGTACTAGCTGAGTAAATCCTGTCCAATTTGCTGTTGTTATAGGCCTCTCGCTAAACACCGTTCACGCGACCTTCGATGAAAGTCGATCGTTCACCCAGTTAACAATTCTTATCGGTCCCTACGCGTTACTTTCATTCATGCATTCAATTTCAAAAGCCCAAGTCCAGTGTTTCGAGCGAATATTGCCGTAGTGCGTTCTTTCAATTCCTAAGAATGACAGTCTGGTCAAAAACAACCAGTTCGTTACTTTCAAATTCCCGGACAACAGCACGTACGTAGGTTTAACCACCAGCATCCTATGATTTGGGAATGCTAATGTCATTCATCGAACTTCCCAAAATGGAACAGTGACCACACAACCCGTCTTCCAAGCCCAAATGGATCAATAGTGGTTCTGACGTTTGCCGTCCGTCATACAGAGTTTGTCAGTACTGCATTGAGTTAACTAAGCGAATGAAAATCATAAGCAGGGATGAGTGAAGTGTTGACCAGATGAATAAACAGCCCACACCACCAATCACGTGAAAGTTGTTTATGGAGATGACCATAGAAAAATTAAGTCATTCCATTTATTATCAGTGAGGTATTACTTCGCTAACGCACGTCCGTGGAAACGCAACAATCCTGAACGATAGCAGTGCAGTTCACATAAAATCTGTTTAACAGATCCATGTAGACTGAGTGTTTCACCCTCATTTTTTGTTCAGGAATATTTACCTGCAACATCTGTATAAGTGCCCTTCCGGACAATTAGACAAGGAATGAAGGATGGATTAGGCAGTGAGACGATGTACATGGTTTGGGGTGGTTGGGTTAAACTAACTGAATGGACGAATCTAGACTTATTTCGTGGCACCGGTACACAGGACAAGATTGTAAATAGTTAACCGTTTGTGATGCAGTTCACGCATATGCAGTCGCCGTGATATGTGGCTACGATCCAGTTGTCTGGCTTGTGAGATGATTCACTTTACACTTGCAAGGTGGGATGATCACGCTAGGACGACTGAACATTAAGGGCAGACTTGGTGAACGATCGCTTACACTTCCTGTCCGTGTTTCCCGTTTGAAGTGTAAATTAGGGATTAGGCTCTCTCTGTGTGTCGATCTAGTCAGTCTGACAGCAACCATCTGATAAGCAACTGTCTAAGTTGCAGTAAAACAAACGTCTTGCGCGGCAGATCGTAAAACCTTAACCAAGAACATATTGTAAGCAACACTACCAGTTCGCAGGTGAAATACGTAGAAACTTGATTTCTTACAGTGCCACAAAAATCAATAACATTGTACGCATTCTCAGTCAAGCGGTAGGTACCGGTGTGTACATTAACATTGTAACAACCAAAAGCTGTCTACCCTCAGAAGTACAAAGTTAACTTCGTCAGGCATTAATACAAACCGAAGTCATACAGTACTCACCCAAGCACTACCAAAAAGTTCGCTGTTATCCCTGCGGTACTGGAACAAACTGAACGCTCTGTTGCTTATTTAGCAATACGTCAATAATCGAAGTTTACCTAATCAGACCACTGGGATTATATTCATTCCACCAATCAGACTAAATTAATCACACGACGCACTAACAGACAGTTGATGAAATGAGTATTGTAAAGTTTTTAACATCGCTAAAATAAGACAGGAAAGCTCTGAGATATGAGTGTTTATTTGTCCTCTTCAACAGAACTTAGAGGGAGCATATCAGTTATGCTATGCACATGGTTCTTGTTCTTAATTCGCTGCACTAAACTGGTCAGGCACGTCAATCTTTGCACCAGGACTCCGGTGGCGTTAATCATCTGTTTCCCAATGGGATATTTATGACAGGGTGCGCAGAGACTTTCATAGAATGATCGCCGAAAGGATGAGTTGATTGTTCTTGGATTTGTAACTGCTTGGCAGATAGTTATCCGGTTCTGAAGACATTTGAAGGTGTTTTTTTGTTCAAGAGTATACTCGACATTTTGAAAGGTTATATTATCTCCAGTTAGTCTTAAAATTTGAAAACAACCCTTAGACATGCTGGTAATCAAATTCCCACTGTCTGTTTCCTTCATAGCATACCATGCTCACTGAATGTCTTTCTTTAGCTGGTCCCACGTTCGGTCGCTTCGACCATTCTAATATACACACCTAGATAACAGTCTTTACTGATTACCAGATACGTAAGTGTACGACTTTGACTCCCCATTTGCCACCGTTTCTTGCCCTGTGTTGTATATGTGTGTTATTTGTGTGTATGTCTCGTTGCAACATGGCATGTTCATCGTGTTCATGGCCCACAAACAAGAGCAGTTGAATCGAAACCACCTGAATATATTGCTGATCGTTCTGATTTAGCTGCATAAATGTCAATTCCAACTTCGTGCATGAAGCCAAGGTTCCTTAGGTCATGGCATCGCCACTACCAAACGATCGTCTATTGTAGCTATCGGATAGGTTACGCAGCTCATGCCAACAAAAATCCCAACCGTGCAGACCATTCGAGGTAAAAAAAAAGATTGTTCATCAGAAAATATAGTCCATACTTATGATCTGCCAAGGTAATCTTCTCGACGTATTCAACGTCCTACATAGTGCCGCGTCAACGGCAGTGTTCTTCTTAAACCGATGAGAAAGTTGGGGCGGGGGTTTTATTATCCCATGACTTGTAATCGTTGGAAATGCCAACCACAAATTCCGCTTAATAGTACGTACGTTATGCCACGGAATCCCATGTTTTCCTTCAGCGAATGCCTACTTTCTACATAACTCTATACTGGTTAGTCAGAACGGAGAGAAATTAACAGAACGGTCTAGAGATGCCCTTCAAACTTTTTCACCCACTATATCTCTAATCCACCATATTCATTGGTTGTTTGGTGACCATAACTACTGTTTTGGCAGTTGTCCTTCAACCTTCTAACTCGAGCATGTTTGTTAATCATCATGCTGTTTATATATACCAATGTATTTCTCTTCCTGTTATAAACCTTTTCGGGAGGAACCGGGTGACATTTTTTGCCTGTCCTCTGAATGGGCTTGAAAGGGGGTCATTTGCCTTATTTTTCTGGACGAATGTTTACTAGTTTGTTTATCTCGAGAAGGAATATTTGAGTTTTGTCAAATGTTCTCTGATTCCTTGATCGATCCCGTGTAGTATTTTGGCGATCACAACGCAATATCGCTTCACGTAGATACACTTGTAACCCGAGGTGTACAACTACCCTCCTTTCTCAGTCATTTTTTACAGTAGTTGCCATGGGAAGCAACGTAGCAATTCACAATGGATTTTGAGCTCCTAAGATGTTGTCCGATTTCTATACTGCTAAGGTCTGTCTCGGGCAGTGTCAAATTATCGTCTCAACAAAAACCGTGTACACCACCTTTAGGCATTCATTGGCCTTCTGAACAAACTTGTGAACGAAATTAACAGAGATACCGTCAATCTACTGGTTAGTATTGACGACTGCTTCAACCGTGACATAAGTCAAAACACAGTGCAGAACTGAAGAGACTGTCGTACTGGGCTATTTTATACTCGTGAAATAGCCAGTGTTTAATCAGTCGTATCATCTGATAATATGTAAAACTATTTTATGGCAAAATCTCGTTCGTGGTAAATATTGTCATGAGTATCCTCTCATGAAGAAAACCAGATCAATCTAATGAGAACTTACGAAAATTTTGGTTGCAATGCAATTAACTCCAAAACCGAGGGATAGACTGTCATTTTTGACAAACCCTTTTTTCTCTGGAACTCTACGTTTGCAAAGGCTTCATACCGCCTGTGAAAGAAATGCTTTTCGATGAGACACATCAAAATAATCAATGAAACATCAACAGTCAACGTATTACCGCAATACATCCCAGAGTAGCAAGCGTCTACAGATTTCTGGTTGGAACAATCCCTGAAAACCATGCTCAAACATTTAGTTGTTGTAAGGGGAAAATGACCGATTAGGGAAGATGTACTTATAATGAACGTAGAAGAACTGTTGTCATATTGACAACGCAACCAGTAGAGAACAACATTATCAGCTAGTTTTATAACAGATGTTGTTGAGTGTCATAAGTTTCAAACCAGCTGACAGCAAAATGAGAGAAGAGTACTAACAGTAGATAGTTATATCAATTTGCGGTTGCTCATTACCGAAAGAACCTAAGCAATGTGTAGACAAAAGAACTTTTCTCAAGTTTAATTGAACCGGAACTTGGAGACTAGTTGGTTGAACAAGTACCAACGCTAAGGCGGAATTCAACCTCAGTGTTTCATACCTAGCCAATTCACTTGACCCGTCTGGTAAAATGAAAACTCTTTCCGAAAAAACTCCGAGGCCTACAATTTGGATCAAAGCATCTTTTTAATGCCGACAAGTACGTCCTGAGTTGATAGACCGATTGTAGCTCACAACACTCTATACCAATTATGTAACCAAAAATCGTCACGTTAAGAAGGCAAGTTGTACCAGATAGCAGTTAGGCATGTTGACTTTACAAGTGAATGATGATCAAGAATATATTCTAGAATTCACCTCGTTATCGGTGTTGAAGGTGCGTATCACGCGGGTCGGTTCACCTTTGGACTGAGCAGGCCTCAAATGATTCGGTAAACCATACATCGTTTCGTTCGCATTCATCAGATCGGACCTCCGGCCTAAACTGGAAGAATCAAACGGGAGAGGAGCGGACACTTTGCGGTGTTCACGTGTGAATTTCATGTCGACCGACGGAGAGTTTGTGCTTGAGCGCCATTCACTAGAGGATCGAGGTCGGCGTGGAACAGGTTTGCGTTGTCTACTTGGTGGACGATTCTTTGAGACTTGATCGGATTCCGTCATGGATTGTGGACGAGCATGTGCGGGTGGAAACTCTTTTAGCAAGTCAGTCCAACGAAAATCGATATTTTGCTCTGTGAAGTGGTGGACAGATAAGTACGTAGATCTCGGAGTACAGTGCAATCTGGTTAATGTGGTCATCAAGTAGAGCTAACCGAATACACTGATTCGAGTGGCAGAAAACCCGTTTAATTTGGTTAGAAGTTCGGTTAATGCAGCCAAAAATTCCAGACTGACCATGTTTTGTTCAGGCTCTATAAAAAATTTGACGCAACATATCTGCCCCTTTTCGAGGATGCACTATAAACGAAGCTGTGCAGCATCTGTAAAAAAACTGATGCCTCATTCATATTGAAAAGGTATCTCTGAAGAACGCACCAACGAGAGTTCGCCATTCACCCTCAGTTACCTCGAGCAAGGGTTCCCAGACCAATTGTCACCGAAACACAACTTCATGGGCAGACTAACGATAATATGGAGCCTGATGTATCATACAAAAAGTTTACGTGGGTCTGAAGTGAAAGAAGTCTAACTTTTATGGTGTCAACTTGCAGTAGGCAAGACTTTACGGTTAAATCGCACAATCCTTATAAAGAAAGCACATGAGCTTCACAAGATGAATTCTGAAGCTGTTGAAATGCGTCTAAGCGAATGGAAAATTCAAAGTAAATGTGTTCATAAAGAACTGGAACGTGATGTCTGTCATATAGCTTCTAAGTTAAATACCTCAAAAAGAATTCTCCAAAACTACGAAAAGCGCTGACGATAAAGTTATGTATCGTTAAGTTTTCTTGTATCATGAAAGTGTTCACTTCATATTGAATCCTAATGGAAAACGAATGTCAAAAGAAATGTGCGTGAGAGTTTTTCAATAACACAGACGTAAACGATTTCATCTTGCAGGAATAAAAGTCTAAAATAACTGGAAACAAACATGCTTTGTGATCTTTGTAATGTACTTTGAATGAAGGAGGTCTTACATGTTGGGTTAGTGTGTATGACAGGTGTAGCCTATCTGTTTCCTCAGAATATTAAACAAATTTGATTAATATGGCCAACGATGACTCGACGGATAAAACTGGATTGCACTGCATTTGGATACAAAGTGAAAAATGTTCCATACACTCATTTTTGTGGGGAGCAACTGAAAACATGTCGCTGTCTTGGATTTGTGTGAATAAACCAAAATAAACGAAGCTATAACGTCCTATTATGTCACTGAATCAATTGTACTGTACTCATACTCGAAAGCTATCGTTTACAAAAGACATCCGCATGGTTAGTTATACAAAACAGACGATGAGTCGGTTTCTGCGTTCCGTATGTAAGCTCGATGTTCCTCAAAATACATCCGTAGCAATTCAGCAGAATAAAACACAAATGTTTCACACCCAGAAACTAGCAGCAATTTAGTGTAAAATGCAAATGCATTCATTTTAGTAAACCCTATAATGAAAACATTATCATCTTGAACTGTGAAAAGTACGGAAACAGTTAGGTAAAGTCTCAAATAAACTATCGACCAATCTAAATTACATTAAGAGGCACAATAAAAACCATCATCAATTAGCTCAACGACAGTTTTTCCGTTTTTCTGTGCACACAGTGTTGAATTCGACCCCCAAGTTAAGTGCTCACCAATGTACAATTGGCAAACCAAACTAGTTGACCAGTTGAAATGATTTTGGATGGCAACTAATCTGAATATCACGCAAAATCTCCCAGCGTAGTCGAAAAATATTGTGTAGCGAACAGGCCCGTTTTCAGTGATTCATCACCAGGTTAAATATATCACATTTGTATCACAAATTTTACAGAGGAATCATTAAGTGAGTGAACGGTGAACGGGTGGTTAACAAGGTCAGTCAACATTACACTGCAATCGAGTGCGCACTTAAACTACGGGTTTTGGCAGGCTAACAAGTTGTGTGTGTGTGTGTGAGTTTCCGACTAGTCCAGAACGGTACGCCACATTCCGTCTTCTTTGAATCTGAACATAGTTATACTCGAAGTATTATCATTAGGCTCTAAGTTTGGTTGTCCACAGTGTAAAACTAGATATTTGGATTTAGAGGTGCAATTTGAGAATTTGTTCGCGCAATTATCTCATCTCGATCCCACTTTGATGCTAAATGCGGAGCTAGTGAATTCCTGTTATCAGTACTTACGCTGTAGTCTGGCCCCAAGACAATTGATCACGAGGAAGCATATTGTAGCGATGAAAAATTTGAGTAGACTTGAATAAAACGATTGAAAGTACAAATCGGGCTGGATCGTGATTGGTACTCATGGCTATTCTATTCAAATTTGAGAAGAAATGTAAGCAATTTAATTTCGAAGCCTGATGAATGTGCTGGTACCGTATTGTTTAACAAAGCAGATTATATTAACAAAATGTACACCATAGTAAAAGATTAGGCCAGGTTTCCGAAAACGGATAATGAAAATGTTAAGACCGCGCAGATCGAGAAAGCAATATCGAAATCGCCACGGTGTTTAAAACAGAGTGGAATTGTTGATTCGGCTACATCTGAAAGAATTCGTTCCATCAGAACCACGATTTCCAGGATGTGTGGGTTACCTAAAATCTACAAAGTTGGGGTATCACTCGGACCAATTTTGGACATATCTAATTGTCCATACCGTTCATTAGCCAAGTGGTTATCACACATACTATAACCCGTCAGGCAAAAACTCTCGACGCACAGCTTACTTGACTTCTGTAATATGGTGAATGTAATCAACAATATTAATTTGACTGGACAATCAATGTTTTCTCTTGACGTCGCATCCTCATTTACCAACGTCTCGTTAAAACAGACAACAGATTACGTATGTGATTATATCGAGGATAGTGACAAAGATATTCAGATACCATCGATCGAACTCAAATAGCTACCTTATCTGTGCACTTGCAACGTGCAGTTTAAGTCCAACGAAGGAATTTATCGACAAAAGGACGATGTCGCAACGGGATCGATGTTAGGACCATCGTTTGCAGATATTTTCACGACGAAACCAGGAAACGAACTTACCAGTTCTGCGGTAGTCTAATGTAATTTTTAAGAGGTACGTTGACGAGATCCTCTGTGTACTCGATAACTACGTAAATCCGATCGATATTTTGGCTAGATTCAACTCCGCATACCAGAATTTGCAATTTGAGTTGGAGGCCGAAATGAATAGCCAATTAGGCATTTTGGATGTACGTTTACGTCATCGCGCTGGTGGCTCAATTCGGCGTGGTACAAAGAAAGGGTACGTGGAATGGTTAGTACATTCATTTTAGTAGTTTTGCACCACTCACTCTGGAAAGAAATTCAATTCACTGTTTGACGGACAGAGCCGTAAGAATTTGCACGGATCATATTGTTGCTGAAGAATTGACTTTCATACGTAAAATATTCATAAAAATGGCCATTCGGAAAGGCTTATTGACACAGCCACGCAACAGCGGAGTGAAAGCGACCAGCTGCATCTAATGAAGAAGAAAACTGTGCATATCGGACTACCCTTCAACGGCGACACGCTAGCTGAAACTACCGCAGACAGACTTAAAGGGTGGTTGGTACAACATTTTACGCTGCTAAATTACGTGTCCACTTCAAGTCCTATCCAATTTTTTGCCCACGCCTAAAAGATGAATGCTTGTTTCTGCAGCCTCGTTTTGTGTATATTCATTCATTTGTTTTTGTGGACCCAGTTATGTTGGTCGCACCACTAGCCGCTTATTTGAACAGGTCCGTAAACAACAAGCTTGGCTCAACAGTGGAATAACGAACTCTTTCAACAGTGCTGTGCCATCGCACGTGGCAGATTCGCATCACTCTGTTAATGTGACGGACGCATTTCGCCCAATCTCCTGAGTTAATACCATCCAGTCGAGAACAGTGAGACGTAGGATTCTGTCCAAAATTGAAGCTATTGGAATTCGCTTGTACAACCCACCCCTGTGTGTCCAGAAACGTTTTGTTCAGGCTTTTAATCTTAGTATACTTATTACTAGTTTACAGTTTTTATTCTCAATGTGCAATGCACAGAAGTGCTGGTTAGTGTGGGGTCAATAACCGACCCAAGCCGAAGAAACTATATGACCTCTATTCAGAGTTTGTCTTTCGATTTCCTCAATCAAACTGTACAATAAAAATTCATCTGAAGATAATAGTTTCGGTCTTTAATGTACAATGATTCGTGCTGCATCTCTATCCGGTCATTTATTTCTCTTACTAGTGAAACGCTTGCTATGGCCACCACCATTAATCACAATAGCAATCACATTCCAATTATTATACGAGTGCACTTAATGGAGTACCACGCCACACTTCCTATTCAAGTTTATTGGGACCTCGTTAATTACTCCCAACCAGCTTCTGTTGTGTGCCCAAAAGGACTTGACGGTCACGATACGCTTGCCCTGGTTTCCCTAACCAGGGTGAAGGTTCATTTAGGAAGCCGTGGGAAAATATTCATTTGCTTTCAGTCAATCGTTGGTTTAATTAAATTTAAACGTTATATGTTTGCTTTTGAAAAGAGTGTACGAAATGAATTCATCTAGCGCACTTCCAGTTCTCTCCGTGCCATTCAAATTAATATAGTGGGACAAACTGTTTCAGATCAACATTACCCAAAAACATACGATTAACGAACAAACCTTTGATTTGTTCATCCAGTAGGATGACAAGATCCTCAGTTCCGGGTAGTCCGAATAACGTCCACAAGTCTGCCGGTCTATAGGCGGGATACGTGCGTGACTGATGTAGTTGATAGTTGACACATTCTTTGGAACACCAACCTTCTAGAATGATCCCGATGACCTCGAACGCTGTAACAGTTTGAGGGTTAAAAAAATGCATAAAATGACACTAAACGCTCAAATGTGTGGGGAAATGATAAAATTATGCCAAGTGTGAAGGCTCCGACTATGAGCAACTTATCTTCTTAGATAACTGCATTCAGTATGTTGTGTTCCCCAAAAAGTGTTACATGTAAGCCGCCGATTCGGTTTGAACGTGCGAGGAGTATCGCCAGAAGTTACCAGAAACAAACACACTGTGGATTTAGTAAAGATGCACGCCACCGTCTGGTACGATATAGAAGCAAATGGGGGAAAACCAAACAAGCAGATACTGAAGTAATTTGTTGTGAAGGGATCAGCAAGACCGAAAAAACTTTAAAACTTCCAACAGACTTACAGAGAACAAAAGCAAAAGATCAGCTAAATCAAAAATTTCAGTGCCTCAGTCTGTCTATGAAACAATAGGCTGAACCAATAAACAACCTAATAGATCATCAACTGATATTATATGAAAAAGCTGCTTTGTTGAAGAATCTAAGATACAATTATGCAGATGCATCCACAACAGAATTCATTCCATCTTTTGAATCAGGACTGAAACGTAGTGGGCTGGATGAACAAGTGCGGTACTGCGTCAGGACAAACGAGTGTCAACAACGAATGAAAATGAAGCGCTGAGGACATTTAGGAAGAACGACCAAGTCGTCACCCTACCCACACAGAAAAGGTAACGCCATAAACGTATTGAGTAGAGAGGATTGTAAAAACAAAAATAAACAATCCTCTAAAAGACCCCGAAACATACGAACATATCAAAGGTTTGTGGGCTCGAATCACTAAAACTGTGAAAGCTTTCGAGAAAAATCAATCTCCCATAAAAGAACAAGCCAAATACCTTAGACTTAATAAAGGATCTATGTCACGATTAAATGGACTAATAAAGATCGACAAGAATCAAGTAACGTTGGGAACAAGCGTTGCATCCAGGACGGCCTCGAACTACCAAATAGCGAGGTGCCTCTTTTGTAGTTTCAGACCGTCTATCTTCCAATAATTATAATGAGAACAGCTCAACAGGTCTCCTGAAATAGATCAGGGGTCTAGAGTTGTAAGAAGACGACGTATTGGTTTCTTTTGCTGTTACATCACTTTTCACTAACACACCGAAGAAGTTGGTGATAAAAGTTTGAGCCTCTTGATAACTGAAGACCAGGGTATCTAAAGTAGGACGAATCTTCATACAGAAGAATTTATCTAGCCAGTAGAGCTCTGCATGGAGATGTACCAACATTTTGACGGCCGAGCTTACTTGCAGAAAAGAGTCACCTTAATGGGCTCATCTATTTCGGGATTGTTTGCAAGCGCCGTAATGAAACACCTTGAATCTGAAGCATTTCAAACATTCAAACCCAAGGTGTGTTTTTGAAATGTAAACGACACAACTGTTGTTTTACCTCGGACTCATCATCATCACAGACAGCAATACATCATTGGTTCACACTGATGCTCCACTGCCACACGATCACGAATGGAAAAAAACCATTTGGGAAGAGAGAAAAAAGAAGTAGAGAGGAACGGATCTAAGTAATAAAAATGGCTACGTCTATATTCAAGCTTACAACATCAAGTAGCCTACACCTTGCAAACAAACAACCGAGCTGTAAGTGAAAGTAAGGCGTCATCGGTAAGTCAGCTTCCTCACGGCTTTCACTATCCCGCATCATTAAGTGCACTCACTTCACAGACAACTCGGACAAACAACGACAACATTCACACCAGTGAGCTCGGTTAACCGCCATCTCATCTAACTTCTCAAGCCACCGACTATGTAAGTCGCGGGGCATCCAGCCCAGGAGACGAACCCGATCTACAGTGCCCAACCCCTTCGTGAACGATTTCATTTGTATACGCCAGATTATCATCTGTCCACCTTGCATCTTGCGCCAATCAGTCGCAGCGCCGGCAAACAGTGCTCGATGTGGTAAATGACTAGCTGGGATTCTTGGTACGTGAACTAACCATCTAAGTCTGTGCAAATGTAGTAACTGAACGAAAGAACTCGTCTGACAATCACTACCAAACACCCGCTTCCTAAACTCCTCGTTGCTTACCCGTTGGTGCCACCCGATACGAGCGAGTGAACACAGACATCGGTGGTCAAATACCTGAAGACGGTCCACGTCTTCTACCCTGAGCGGCCAGGTTTCGTTGCTGTAAAACAATACAGCCCTCACTGTTGTCTGATATACGCGATCCTTAAGACTCAGAGGGATACCTTTCTGTCGCCACGAGTGCCTCAGATTAATAAATACCGCTCTAGCCTTGGAAATACGTGTCTCTATTTCATTTCCTACACCTCCGTCGCCACTGATGCAGCTTCCCAGATATACAAACCGGTCAACAACATCCATACTTTCATTATTTAACGCAAAACCTACGTACTTACAGGAATCTTGCAGAAGCACTTTGCATTTCTAGGCTGCAAAGCGCATTCCAAAGTACTTAGCAGAACGCAAAATTGCGTTCAGCGTTGCTTGTGCCGCTTGAAAGTTGTCAAAAAGCAACACCTTATCGTCAGCATAATCAAGATCAGTCAGTCTTTCACCAGGTAGGAGGTTCACACCGGTATCAGTTGAATGCCGCAAACAGTTTTCCATTATTTCGTCCATGACGAAATTGAACAAAAATGGTGAAAGAAGAAAGCCTTGACAAACGCCGCTCCTAGTGTTGAAACTGTCAGATAGTTCACCGTAAACCCTAACCTGAGCTGAAGTATGGGAGTAAAGCGCCGACAGTATGTTCACATATTCTGTGGGCACATCCCTGCGTTTAAGCGACTCTAAAAATATGGATAGATCCACCGAATCGAACACACCTTTATAGTCGAGAAATATGGCAATTGTTGGCCGGCGGTATATATGACGCTGCTCCAAAATTTGACGAAGGGTAAAAATATGATCTATACATCCCCGGTCAGGATGAAACGTTGCCTGTCCTCCTCTAATGTTTAACTCCCGAACTGCAATGAGCTGACGAAGTATAATGGATGTCAGAACCTTATAAATGACTGAGGTCAAACTAATTCCCCTATGGTTTTCACAAGAGCTCCTGGTACATTTATTGAATAGAGTAACTGTCATCGCGTGATCATAGCTCGGAGGGATGGTCTCCATCGACCACACAAATCGAAACAGTTGAGTTAAGGCCTCGACTAACACCTCTCCACCTTCTTTAAAAAGTACTGGCACTAGATCATTTGGACGAGCAGTCCTATTACGTTTGGGAGCCGAGATGCAATTGCGAACCTCAGTCTCAGTGGGTGGTTCTAAATCTACTGACCAGGACGTTACATCGGAAGTTCGTGGAGGCAGCACGGTAGAAGCAGGAGGCCAGCTAACTTGACTCTCAAAGTGTTCCACCCAGCGCTCAAACCCTTTGGACTTATTATAAATTAGTGTGTGATCTGCCTCGCGGATCACTTCACTGACATACGGTCGCCTGGGAGCAGTAGCATGGATCAGCTTAAAGAGTTTGCCAGTGCTCCCGGAGACAAAAGCGGTTTCCATTTCCTTAACTCTTCCCACTAACCAAGCTTCACTATCAACCTTTAGACTACGTTTCAGCTTCCTACGGATCTCTTCTAGACTTATTATGTGAACTACCAGGAGGAATCTTCTGTCTGGTTTCTAACAACTCCAGGGTCTTCTCTGAAATCTAATGTTTGTCAAACTTATGTACCCCTGTGCCGCATACTATAGTGCCTGATTTCCGAATAGCCTGTGAGATTTGTGTCCAGCAGCTATTAGGATCTTCCAAGCTGGTTTGGTACTTATGCTTTACCGATGATAAAGCCAGTTTCTCAACAGCCAGTCGTTGCTGTTGATGGGGTCGTTGTCCAGCAAAACGACAACATATCAATACATGATCTGAGTCCAAGTATGTGACCCAATAAGAACGACAGTCTTGAATAGAACCACGCCACCTGTAACTAACATCATGTGGTCTACCTTAGACCATGTCTGATTCGGAGAAGCCTGGCGCCAAGTATAGCAGTGGCGTGCACGATGCCTAAAACTAGTGCTGGCTAAAAATAGCTTATACTCAGCGCACAGCTGCAACAATCGCTCCCCATTATCTAACCAATGTGACGCTATCCCAAACCTGCCACCTAAACGAGATTCGGCTTCACCAAGGCAGCCGACTTGGGCATTCCTATCTCTCGCCAGAACGACTGTATCAGAACTACGTGTCGACCAAAGAAGAACGACCAGGTCCGAGTGAAACGCGTCTTTGACGCCGACGTCACTACAGTTAGTGGGGACGTAAGCAGATACAACGAATAAATTTCTGAAAGTCTTGCGTCTAGAGTTGGCCTTAACGGAACCTGCCAAGCGCACAACACAAAGTCTACTGTTAACAGGAATCCAGTCTATCAATAAGGCTGCGGCCGTCGACTATACCCACTCCAGCCTGACCTGTAACAGCGGCTGTGGAGTCACCCGAAGTGTATAACCAGTATCGGGTAGACAATGCGGGTGCTATTAGTTCCATACGCTGACTACTGCCCTGGATTCTAATTTCCGAGATACAGCAGATATCGATATGCAATGAGTCTAACGTTCGTGCAAGAGCGGCCTGTTGACTTGTCTGCTTTACAGTGCGAACGTTGAAAGCACCTATATCGACTCGCATTCTAGGTCTAGGCAAAGGACGAGGGAGGCCTGAAGCTAAATGGCAAGAGACGGAACTTACCGGCTCAGTGTTTTCACAGTTAGCTACATCTGTTATGGGACCTGCGGAGTAACTATCAGAAATGGGGGTCGAGAAGGGCCTGAGAATTAAATTCGAAAGGATAGTGAGGGAGGGATCAGCAATAGCATGTTTTCGTCTATCCACCCTGGTGTATGCAGCAGATAGGGCGACCCGGTTTATACTGCGAGACGGCCGATGCAGTATGGAATTAACAGTGTTGTGACTATTCATGATTGTGTGTGGGTTGAGATATTGCCAGGGCGCCCAGACCTAGACAGGAGAACGAATAGGGTTCTCAACCAAAGCCTTTGGCTCAAAAACCTGTACCGCAAGGCAGCGGGTGGGTGGCAGTGTACAAGAACCGGTACATTTTTCGGAAAAAGATGCCAACATTCTTCCAACCCCCAACCTGGAGGACCAGGAGACTGGTTTGTCAGACCTCTACCTATTGGCCTGCCTGGCATGAGTGACTCTATCGGTGTGGTGGCCACACCGTCCAGTTCAGCACAACAGGTCATCGAGATGCGCAAGCCGTCACACTGCGTCAAGGTCCAGTCTCGTTGTGACAGACCTCGGACTCAACATGACCAGTTTCACGGTTACTTTTATACCACAGTAAATGGAATAACCTTTACACGCGAAAATAAAAAAATATTCCCACCTCTCAATTACAAGAAGACCTGATACGAGGCTTAAAATTACTGTCTATCGTAGTCCGACAAGAGCCGATGTCATTCTCAGGTCCAACAGCGACCATCCATCCTGTCACCTAAAGGTTGTGTACGAACGTTGTTTCGACGTTGAGACATTTACTAAGGCTCATCCTGAACTACGAAAACAAGAACGCAAATATCTGTTCAAACTGATTACTTCCAATGGGTACCCAGTAGCTTCATAAAAGCACTTATCAGAGTCTCCACAAGAAGTGAACATGCAAAACCCACAACGCGAATGACTGTCATATATTCACGACACATCTGGAGCAGCACAAGGGATGGTGTAACAACTGGGCATCCAAATACCACACAAGCCCAACTCAACACTCCGTTCAATTTTGATTAACAATAAGCATCGTGTAGAACCACACGAACGAAACGACGTGGTCTACGCGATTCCATGTCTCGGATGTGACGAACAGTATTTAGGAGAGTCAGCTAAGCAGTTGCGCACACGCATGCACGAACACAACTTGACGATGCGATGTGCCGACGCTAGATCACGACTGTGGCACCATGGCGCAGACACAGTTCACGAGGTCAACATAGATCATGCGAAGGTGATCGGGTGAGCGAAATTTAAGGGAGAGCGGCTTGTACTGGAAGCTCTCTATTCGCGAAAGTCGTTCAGTTGGCACGTAGATATAGACAACCACTACGTCAGCATCCGTGATACTGGAACGAAAAACGGTCGAAGACAGACAGGACAGGTGAACACGGTTAGTGGCAGAACAATCTGATTCCGGCACATCTGTTCGTTTGATAACAGGTCCTAATTTGGATTTGAAACGGTACAATGTCGTTCACTACCAAGAGTTTGCCTCTTAAATACGGAACGTCTAATACAGAAGAGACGATACTACGTGGAATGGTACGAATAGAGAGGAAGATGCACATTCAAGTTGTAACAAATTTCATACACCGGTACCACTGGTCAAGGTTTAGTGCCACACCTGACACAATCGGTTCGTGGAGGCGGGGTTTCATGCCTCGTAGTCACATTGCCTTTTCCAGCCGACCACTAGTCCCATTTCCAACGGCGGGATGGCCCAAAAAGAAGTGGTCCAAGGCGACGAAGCCGGTGGCAAGAGGTCACGCTTAATGCACAGCTGATCCGATTGCTGTACATTAAGGTCCAGTATGTGATAATCTTTTTGCTGTTATGGCGAGTCTACAATACACGGACAGTCGCACGCAGCGACAATCAAAGATGGATAATCAGTGGCAACGTTTTGCTCCAATAGGCCAAGTTTCACAGCCATGCAGCAAGACAGAACGT
The DNA here is from genome assembly GCA_013368495.1 of Paragonimus heterotremus. Taxonomy (NCBI): domain Eukaryota; kingdom Metazoa; phylum Platyhelminthes; class Trematoda; order Plagiorchiida; family Troglotrematidae; genus Paragonimus; species Paragonimus heterotremus. The sequence continues at coordinate 104,834 of LUCH01000694.1, read as the reverse complement.
TAGGATGCAGGATACATCTGCCCTCTTGAAGAATGGTTCAGATATCCTCGTTGCATCAAGTGATGCTTGTTGACAAACGTCATTCTGATCTCCGAAAAAACTGACTGCTGTTCACTTTACCTGCACTTCCGTTGTTAATGGCCTAACAATCGAGGAATACACAATAACTCAACAGCTTTGTCATGTCATCATTAGGGATGAGGTCATCCGCGGAAACTTGCCAATTTTGAAAGAACATATTCCACACTGACAAGTTGATGACACCAGTTTGTTCAAAGTGTCAATGAGTAGACATAAAGTAGAATGATATCATTAGCATAATACCATACACAAAATTTGTCTTCTGACGGAAGTGTAACTGTGAGAGAATGCAATAAATCAAACAGGTGGCAGTGAGGAAAAATATAAGAAATGGTCTGAGAATTTAAAACAACTTGAGTGCATTGGTGTTTGCTTGGTCAAATTATGTCTTTGCATTCGGGTATTCCCCAGAATAGATGGATAGGTCGTCGGGTTGGAGTTATCACAAAGCGCGGTTCATCAGATGAGCTTAAAAATCACCAGCAGTTTACCTAAGATAATCAAACAACGCTCGAATCTAGATTGAGCAAGGGTTCACTAATTGTGACAGGGAACAAGAGCCTTTCACTAGAACAAAAGGGGGGTTATGACAAACAATTTCCGCAATGAATACAAAATATCAAACAAATATGTACTTCTGACAACATAGTTGCAGTCACAGACCCATGTGTTACTTTCATTGTAACTCATCAACGCGCTAGTATTTACCACTTAAATTTCAGAATCGTAGTTGGCTGATGCCGGCATTTCTGTCTGAATAAAGGCGAACACATTGAACAGGCCTGTTTATTGATGAGTAGTAGATGAGTTTGACCAACGTAGCCTGGACACCACCCGCATCTGATTGCAGCTTTCGCGTTTCCATACAGTTTTCCGCCAGCCTTTTTTGAGAAAAACCAATAGTCCAGTTTCGTTCATGTTAGAGCTAGTCAGTGGTGCACATCCTCGCCACAGAAGGGATTTGAACTCCGGTCATCACTTCATCGGACAATCTTGTTGAGCACCACATCCTTGACCTAAGATTAGGCACTACCGATATACGATATGAAGTCCTCGTAAGAAGTACAAGAAGAATGAGGGTTATCGTTACCGATGGTGTAGTGACTAAATGGTAAGCAGCGAATGTGTGTAACTGTCTGATTAAGGACAACAGGTTAAGATAGAAAAGGTTGATTTTTTCTGTTTCAAAAATATCCAGTAGAAGAGATCTTCCTCTTATGTGCTTGGAATGAAAAATCAAACTACTCTGGTGAGTAGCAACGTCGTTTTGATGTGTAAAACTATCACAATATCGTCTGCAGTAGTTCCAAACAGTAGTTGCACTATCTGCTAACCAACTGAGATTCGATCCAAACGTTTGGAGCAGCGTTGTCAGGTATGTAAATCCGGACAAGCCCACCTTACATCGATTAGTGTGTGATCATTCGATAATTACTTTCGGACAAATGTATAGAGACATAAGCTGAACATCACGCACAGTTATTTGTTGCTTGTGGAGTTCAATAAACATTACCGAGAAGAATAACTAAAGTCCAATATTTGCCCGAAATGATGTTCAATGGAGCACAAGCTTGTCTCACTCGGACTGAAATTTGAACTTTGATGAAACCGAGTGAGGTGCAACTAACAATGATCGCAGGTCCAGAAGGCAACATGAAAAACACAAACGGTAACGAAGAGATAATGTTCAATGGACATAGCAAATATTCGCATGCAGTCCATGCCAAAATTGAACGATACCAAATGGTTAACTATTGAAACACAGACTGAAACGAAATCAATTGTGCACCGACGAATACAGAAGACTAGTTAAAATCGGTAAGTAAAAGGAGACATCCTGAAAACCGGCCTTAAAGCATCATATGTAACTCGTTTTACATAATAAGCCCACTGATTACCTACATTTTCAAAAGAAGGTTCTCACATTCTGAAATCTTTATTCATCACAGAGTTTTAATACTACATAGACAATTCTTCCAAAGCTGTAAAGTTGACAAACTGTCAAACCCAACTTACGTTCTTCATCAGCCGCAGTCTCATCATGTGGATCCACTTGCCAGGCTGAATACGGTCTGGTCTCTGATTCGACTGAGTACTCTTCTAACATAAACTTCAGCAGGGCAGGTGGAATTTCAGGATAGATGGATCGCATTCCAGCCCAATGCATCTGCAAATTAGACATTAACCAACGGATTTGAATATGTAAATTAGAAGGTGAATATCGTGCTCATCGTTTCAACACATTCAATTTCCGGACATAAAAAACGTTTTCGAAGAGCAAAGTAACGGAAAAATGTCAGGTACCTCGTTAAAGTCTGATAAGATAAGTAATGTGTTCACTTGTTAAGCTTTATCGGAAGGGCATGACCGGTTTATTGAGCGGAGGACGTCGCAAACAAATTACTACATTCTAGTATGTATTCCTGTTGCATTCAACCAGGATGAGGATTTATTTAGACAAATGCAAACGGAGTCGGGTTAGTTGCTGTGGGTTACTAGCTTCTATCTCGGACTACTTCCCATGTTTTCCAATAAGTATGAGTATTCTGTCATTAGTTCATCCAAATCAATCCATGGGTCATGTGATAACGAATCCCAAGACTGAACAAAAAGTGTGTAAGAAACTAACGTTTCAAACGTTATAACTATAGATATGGCAAACAAGTTCGTTTTGGTTATATCACTTACAGGCCAAATATGACGTGAGAAATGGGAAAACGGCTACCAACTAAATATTTTGTGGTTCCCGGTACAATTCACTCAAATGATTGTATTTCGCACGACTGCATTTTTCTATATGAGGGGCTCGCGTGAAGCAATACGCTGTCATCTGTGCAGTGCATGAACTGCCATATATGGCGCGGTTCACAAAGTAGCCCGAATGGCTGACAGTTCTCTTACCGGGTTATGTGAAACCATTAAGCCAGACATCTAAAATACACTCAGTGTTATTTTGAGGTTGCCCATGTAGATATTTTATAGATGCGCCACTTTCTTCGACGTTAACGAACCATGCCAATCTCAACAAATTGGTAAATTAGATCCGCACACAGGGAACATAACTTCACTACCGGAACATGACGGATTCCGTAGACATAAAGACGCAACACTGCATGCTTCTGGTGTACATGTAGGCTACTGGGTAGATTGAATTGAAGGTGATACCTAAACAAATGGCCGCTCTTAGATTTGGACAAAAGCTAAAGCCAACGTTTGTCCCAGATAGCTAGAATCGCGACTCGTAATTATAACCTTACGTGAGAATTATAAAATAGCGAACAAGGTTTGTTTTCTGCGTTTGTTCATCAGGCAAATCTCAGCACAATAAATATGATAACAGTAGCTAGGATTAGCCAGAAAAACGGTCAATAGGGTTTATGGACGGCGTATTTGTTACCATTTACGAAGTCCCTGTTCCGAACTGTGGACTTGATTGACTGTGAGCCAGGGGAGATTAAGTGTTTGCACGAACTTCTTCTGAGTGCAGAAGTCAAAAGCGAAACCTCAGACGAAGTCTGACGGGTACGATGTTAAAGATTTGCACACCCGACAACTTAGAAGTTGAGCTAGGTTTTCTGCAGAAAGTGTTCATGCAGAATGGCTACCCAGTCCGTTTCATTCAGAGGGCGATGCAGACGGTAGAGTGAAAACTTAAGTCACTTTCTGTGAATAAGAAACCTGTGTCGATTAGTCAGTCTCCTTTTCAAGGAAACTCCCACAGTCGATGTTATTGCAAGAACTTAGTACTTCCGAACCGTAAACAGAACATATGTGAGAAAACATATTGTGCGCTGTGCTAATGCTCATTATTAAACAAATCCCCGGTTAAGCTACAACGAGTTAAAACCAAAACTGATAACTCTTTCGGTTTTAACTCGTTGTGGCTTAACCAAGAATTCACTTAATAATTATTGTAAGAAAACTCAGAAACCCAGTCGAAACAACTTACCATGACGCTGCGTTGCGCGCTAGTTTCCGTTCAATACCCGCTATCATGTCACAACCCAAAGACAAACTTCCATGTTCTACAATCAGCTGTCGTGTGTACTCATTTGTTTGCTGATATCAAGCATCATAAGTCGGTCGCACCACAAGACGACTGTCTGACAGAATGCGTGAACATCATCCTGGGTTATTGAACAGTGATATGATGAATACAATTCCAAGCGCGACTGTTGTTCATTTGACCGACTCTATTCATTCTGTCAGAAAGAAAGATGCTTTTCAGACTGTCTCTCGAGTGTCAAAGAATCGATGAAAAATGGTGAGATTCCGAATGTTGATCGTTGCCAAGGCCATTAGTATCCGATTGCGTAACTCTGACCTCTGTGCTCAGAAGAAGTTCGTGCAAACACTTAATCTCCCCTGGCTCACAGTCAATCAAGTCCACAGTTCGGAACAGGGACTTCGTAAATGGTAACAAATACGCCGTCCATAAACCCTATTGACCGTTTTTCTGGCTAATCCTAGCTACTGTTATCATATTTATTGTGCTGAGATTTGCCTGATGAACAAACGCAGTAAACAAGTCTTGTCTTCCTCATGAATTCAATGAAGTTTATGCTTCCGTTAAAACGAAACTTTCTGTGTACTGATTGCGACTGCTTCGGTAAACCGTAAAAATCTTGGGTTGGAATGACGTAACAGGACTCTGAATGCACAAGATGGATCGATAGTGTGGCCAGTGGTCAGGACGTGTCTAGCGACTGAGGAAGCTGGCTGTTTACGCGTTTCAACAACATTGCCGCTCTCCCGTAACACGGATTTCTGTACCCATTTAGGTAGATGTTCCTTCATTTTGGAGCTCAGGCATCTCTCGGTTCTGCCTATGTAACTTTCTCCGCAGTTACATACAACTTGGTAAATTCAATGTGAAGTGGCACCGATAGGCTGATCTCCTTTGACTGAAGGCAACGGTAACTTCAGAGTCCGAGCGATTACACGGAGTTCAGCTGCATTAAAAGTTTGCTTAATCGAGTTCCTCAATCGTTGCGTTGTTTCGTGCATGATATAATCACCCTTAAAAGGCAGCTCTATGTAAACCTTCTTTTTCTTTACAGTGACCACCTCTTCGGGTGGTACTTTTTGTCTACTGTGCCTATCTGTGAACCTTCTGGGGTAACCATTTGACTGTAGGATAGAAGTAATCAGATCTAGTTCTTCTGCAAGACTGTCATGCGTACAAATTCGCCTGTGTATTGTTTCGAAGATAGTTGACAACTGATCAATTAGCATGGTCACTGACAACCGCTTCTCTATGGTTAGTCCCTCTCTTTCGTTTGGGTCAAAGCCTCCTCAAAACTATGCCTTCGGCCAAGCTCTCCACTTGCTGCTGTTCTTTCTGCAATTCTTCAGTTATGTGCTCGTCCAGCCATATTTCCCCATCTTCTATCTCAAGCCTTGGTAACATTTTGAGGCTATGCGATTCCGTTTTATACGGAATAATGTACAGAACAAATATTCACAGAAAATACTGGTAGAGTATGAATAGCAATGTCACTTATCGAAGATCTTCGTAACCCTCCAAAAATGCTATTGTTTTCAAACCATTCAACAACATCGGTCGATTCGATGGGTTAATATGTCTTTAGAATCTCAGAAGCTTCTCGAGGATCACTGTAGAGCATAAACGCCAGGGCAGATGAATGGCGCAACAGCAAACTAAACTCCAGGTCTAACAGCCAATCTAATCAGCTGAATTCATCTCCAGCCACAATAACAGAGATGGAAAAAGCACTTTTTGTTCGATGCGTTGGATACTTTCATTCTAGAAGCACTGATTGGGGCCAATCCTAACTCAACAACGGTCGTTTCTAGCTTCAATCTAATATCATTTTCATCGGAAAATCAATTATATTTTCAAATAAGAACTTAGTTTTCTTCAGCTTCATTACTCATTAACACGTAAAATCAAGACAAAATTGGAGAATCACCACGATTGACAGAAGCATGTATCGTGAAAAGCTGGCAGAAATGAGTGGGCACAGTTTTCATTGTGCCATCCAATATCCATTGTTGAACTGATGACAGACTTTTAAAACTTCCTTTTGTTGTAACCGCAAAAATTCATCTGCTTCTACAGCAGAATATCATACGAGAAATAATCTTTCATTTGACATTTCACGGAGTGATCGTATAAGCGATCGCCCAAACTACTTCGCACGACCGATCGTGTATATGGTTTATGTTCGACTGAGCAGTGCTCACAAAGTACAATTAGATAACAACAGAGAGAAGACATATATCGCGAGATGTTAACATTGTATAAAATTTGCTAGTTTTACGTTGGCGACTGATGAGAGTAAATCGAAATGTTAACATCTCGCGATATATGTCTTCTCTCTGTTTTGACTAAATGGATTAAGGGAACACAATGTTTTAGATAACACTCAAAAGATGGGCAAGGTTGCAAAAGTCCCTCTCTCGAGATAATCGCAAGAAAACCCCTTGCGTGTGGTCCACATCGTAGACTTGCACGTAAGGTGACCAGATGATTAATCGATATTCATCAAAGGTTACGTAAACCATGGTTTCCGATATGGCAATAGCAAGAATACATTGTGATAGAGAGCCTGTCTTTGTTGTGTTTGAATAGAATAACCATGTCAGTAGAAACGGTTCGTTAACATTTATTAAGGGTTAACTGGTAATACCGGTAGACAGACTGGTAGTAGTTAATCGTAGTTTACCGTTACGCGCGTACATGCTCCTCCCAGTTTGGTATAATCAGACCAAATGTTGCTCGATGGATCAGACCTAATCTGGTTTTACAGGTGAATAACATTAACACGATTGCTCAAGATCACTTCCTGAGTAACATACACATTAAGACATCAACTGTCAGTGCGCATTAGTAAACCATGTTGTCAAAATAGGGCCGAGATTTTGATGGTTTCTTTGTTCACTTGACGAGAGTATAACTCACTGGTGTGACAATCTGTCGGAATTTTGAAGTGTCAAGCGTTTGACATGTCAGTATCATTAACTGTTAAGGTTATGAACTGTCAGGACTGTGTGACCTGTCGGGATTTTGATTCATATCCATCTTAATGAGCCTTGATTGAGGTTCTTCACAATGTTTCTATCGTCACAATAATAACTACCGAAGTTTCCAGCAGGTTACGGCTATTATGGGCTTACTCGATCAATAAACTTGTTCTATGCGTGCCAGCCGTTCTCAAAATGGGACAAGAAGCAAGACATTAGCGGGATTTAAGCGGGCGGAAACAGAGCGAAAGGAGTCAAAGATACTCTCTTTTCACAGGTCGATGCTTACAAAAGTATACAGTATCAGAGGTCAATCTGAGCATGTCCGAGAAAAGGGGTGAAGTGTGCATTCGGAGAGTGCATACAACAGCGCAGTCTGGATACGGAACAATGAAAATGGTGATAAATGGAACTGCTATGACGTATGTCCATGGAAAGGGTATAATCATTACAGTGTAGAAGAGACTTCACGTGACGATCTGAGTGCACATAAAATTGATGCAAGCCGTATCAATTTTAACTGCAATAGTGCAGTGTTACCGAGACGAAGTATGCACAGTTTCCTTTCATGTGACGGGCATCATATCAAAGCATCCGATAGTGTTCATATTATACGAGACTACCTAGCCCAGTGTACCGGTTTGACAGTGCATCTGAATGCTGCACGAACATTCAGTTGATATAAGAGAAACCCCGATGCGTGCTGCTGATTCATAAGTTCTATTATCACTGTCTAAATCTTTAAATTTGATAACATCTTCAGAGCAAGCGAACGCAATGATGCTTGGCCCAGTCTGTCCAAATGGGATTATATGAGATAAACAATGAAATTGCTTTCTCAACTATGCAACTTAGCATAAATTCCAGGGTTGCAAGGCGAAAAGCAAAATCCTCGAATCACAACATACCCGAAGTAACTGCTCTTTCGGGGTGGCCAACAAATTGGCAAATTCCATTATCATCGTCAAAGGACGCTTGTGCGCATCCAGTCGGTTTGAAGCAAGCCACTCTTGCAACCAGTTGATACCGGACAGTAGTCTTTCTCCGGTATTCCAGTCAATCAAGATGGAAGCTGTATTATCAGGAGAACGTAAAACGAATAAACATTTTATGCTCAACAGAAAAAGAAGGCGTCAGTTAGTTATCAAAATGAAAATGGGATAAATAAAAACGGATCATTTATCACAAAACTGACTGCAGCAGATTTCGCAACCGGTATCTGGATAATCATTCGGAGAAGCAACAGTTGGTGATGGTTAGTTATGTAGATAGGTTGTACCTCAGCCTGTATGACCCCAGACAAAATTTGGACAGGAAAGCTTCCAGCGCTTATCTCGTTCGGATCGGATGAACCCACTTTACGCATAATGCACTGCCCTTGCTCAGGTTTGCTGCATACGTACGGAAATGCACAGACTGAATACCCATTCCCAAAGAGTGAATAAAGCAAGTCGACTTCATTGCGATCGCATCCGTAAGCATCTTTCACGTGATCCTTGGTCAATACCTGTCAGCTATCTGATCAACACCTCTCACTCGTCTCCGCGGGTGACTATCATTCTCTCACCTGACTCCACAAAGTTCCATTGAACAAGTTACGCTGATTAAGAGACAACATACTTAGCAATCAACTGGACTATGAAAAGTGGACTGGTGAGTCACGATTTCACTTAACGAGGTCCAGTGGTTGAGATGTGCATCTGTACAATAAAAAGTACGGGCTGGACGGATTGAGCTTACCTTATCTAACCACAATGTCGGGATTTGAAGCTGAAAAGGTTTACCACAGTAATATATTCACTTCAGCTACAAAATTGGCCATTTCGGAGTTGAGTGAATAAATGAAGGTATCATGTAGGGATGAGTGGGAAATGGTGAGGGAATATACGGCCGATATTTATCAAAGCTTATTTGTTGGGGTATCTACTGCAACAGAAAATCGGGTCGTTCGGTCTGGTTAAATGATTACTCAACCAGCACATGCTTATCAAAGACTGGCAAGTTTAAAATGGACTAGCGGAGTTTATATCAAACGTGCCTATTAGATCCGTGTATGTTGAAAGCTGCAAATAACACCATCCAGCGTCTTTGCTCGAGTGGGTGAAGTTAATGGAAAATCAGGCAAAACGGTGCATCCTAACAACTATCGTGGACAGGATATCAAAAAGAAAATCCGTAATCGACAAGCCAGGAACCACCACCAGTGACTATTCCATGAGGTATGACGCAACAAACTACTGAAGGATTGTGACATACATGCACAAGTATTTCAAAACACCACCGTCCATTTGAACAAAACAGAAACGAAACACCATATTCTCCGAAGAAAACTGAATTTGGCGAGTTATGGTGTAGATAAACTGAGGTGCAAATGAAAAGTAGACGGACTTACGTTCAGTAGCTGAGAATAGGAAGTTACGTTAAGATGCATGACAGGTCATCGAACGAACACATAGTTCGGTGTTCTTCAACAGGGCAAGTATGAATGCTAATGGAGTTGAATGATGAAAGCTTTTGTAAAAGAAAATGAAGTTATATCAGTTCTTACATGTTTGTCAATTCTGATACACAACGCAGTAGTCTAACAACAGGAGTGTCATTCAAATCGACCTATGGTACATTCTGATAGCATATAGTATAACTGCGGATAAACATGAACTTTTTAGAAAGTAAGATGGCATAATACTGACCAGTAAACACACTACTTACGACATCACAATTGGAATAATTCATCATACCATCTGGGAACCTGAAGCAGACTGAGTTTCTGCAGATACTCCTGACATCTACACCGATCTACGGACTCCAATGAATATGATATAAACCGCACAAATAACTAACAAACGAGTTAGTACCTACATAACATAACACAACATAACACTGTACGACGCTGAGAAGTCTGGCTTTGAAGCAAGAGGATGTTGAAAATTCTGACGAATGGCACCCTGCCGTTTCCATTCTAATCCACGTAGTTTATCAAAACCACAGACCGGTGTTCGTAGGGCTTGTTAAAGTCCTTGGAACCTACCACAGTTGTAAGAATGAACACATTTTGCAAAGCCTGGAACGCAACTAGTAACCATGTACCTCACAAAATTCTTGTCAGAAAGACATTCCGGCAACAACGTCGTTTCGAAAATAATGCACGCTAAATTCGCCCAGACCGTGTTGTACAGGGCTTCTGTCCGGCAAACTGAACTGAGGAGAATGTGAACCCACATAACAGGAACATTCAATCAGCCAGTCATGTGGATCAACAAGCAGACGGATGGAAAACGCATGCACAGATTGAATGATTCAAGACGGGCCCACAAATCCGACATGCCTTCGGCGGAAGTATCGTCTCTAAACCGCCATCAAAAATATCTACACTTACAGTCTCTACAGTCCGAGAGAAGTCAGTAAGTGAACAAGCACGGTACTTGCGAGGGGTATGTTACGCCCTTTGCCCCTCCCGCCCAACCTCGTCCAATTCGATCAGAACTCAAACGCATTAGGTGTTATCCTAGAACGCAACCACTGAACCAAAATCTGCATGGTGCAATTGTTTCGTGTCAACCCAAATTAAACGGATATGTCGTATTTCAGGACGAAGCAAGTGTCCAGACAACAAAACACCTCAATCTGGACAAAATTTTCCAACGACTTGTACACGTCAAATTTGATAACACAACAAGTTACCATCATCGTGCCATGGATAAAATGGTCGAATAAAACATGCTGACAGCAAGCGGAATGAACACGACTCAGTGACGAGACAAAAAACTGAGAGGTACCAAATGATAACTACCGTTTTCACACCGTGACTATAATGCGTCATGTCAGAGTGCACGAATAGCACGACGAACCCAAAAACACAACATCACGTCCTATAGATTCTACAGGAAAATTGTTCCTCCTCTATCAGTTTCGTGATGATTTGTAAGACTGCTTTGTTCATGAATGCAGCCTTATTAGCTATCGTTTGGTGAAAATCTGAGGCGATGACACAATGCGTTGGTGAAGTATCGTGTTTTAACTTTTGAACTAACTGGTGCATGCTGGTTCCCAGTCCAACGTTGATCCTCACGCGCCGAAACGGTTACAGAGATGTGTGCTAACAGCCACATGCTGTCGATCGTGGATCGCTGTAATCGGAGCACTAGGACTGTGAGGCTGAGCGACTGTGTCGGAATTGTGCGTGCACCTCCTGCCGCATTACCTACAGCCAGCTCAATTTGACTGTGGCTTTTAGAGGTGTGTTGTGTTTGTTCACTCGCCCGACCCGATCAAGAGACGTGCGTGTTGGGTAGTCCCTTTACTTTTGACCGCCCAATCTGTATCGGGGTCCATACCTGAGACAACCTTTTTGCCTTCGCCACATATTGTTGTTCACATTTGCGACACGGAATTGTGTAAACCATGCCTGATTGTTCACGGCTTTCACCAATGCTGAACGGAGTTCGGCTCGTGTAACTCTTGGATTCCGGTGGTCGAGGTATCCTTTGTGCTGTTTCAAATGTGTCAGGAGCATATACCACTTTCACTGACGCTTTGTGTTCTGCATGTTCGGTTTTGTCGCAAGGCCTACAATCGTGGACATCTCACAAAACATCTGCTGGATTTACTGTTAACATCTGTGGTACGCAACAACTGTTAGTTCGACCTTATAACCCAACTCAAATCTATTAGCCAGACTGTTCCGGTCTGTTTGGGCTAATACCTGTCAAAACTGATGAGTAGTAGGGGAATTTGACTTTCACATAGATTGAATTTTACCCACAACTGATCGTAGCTGTCGCATTCCCTGATCATTAGTCACGAGTGAAAGTGGTTGGGCGTTCACACATGATAATTCTGTCGTGCCTAATGTGCGGTCATTGGCGCAGTGGTCACCACAGTTGCCTCAGGAAAACGTGGCAGGAGTTCTAGTCCGGGGCCGTGGCAATGATATGCACTAATGACGAGCAGCTCTAACGAAAGCAAAACTCGAGTCTAGTGCTTCTTTTCAAAAGGGGCCGACTGGAAAGTCTATGGGAATGCGACAGTTGCAATCAATTGTAGGTGAAGTTCAACCCATCAGAACGTTAAACGTCTTCGTGCGCGGGAGCACAACTACCGCTATTATCTGATGACTGAAGACTTGTAGCTACCACCACTTTACCAACATATTAGAATTCGAATTGACTTCGATAGTTTTCGTGAACCATTTGCGAGTGCTATGCTATCAGTTGTGTAAAAAGCTGTTTTCGGCCATTCTCATTAGGCTTCTACAATTACATGAAATATGTGCGATTTATATATGGATCAAGAAAACTATTCAGATGGATTAACATATGTCTCACAGGGTGGAGAGGTGGGTGTGGGCGGTGGTACATGGGCCAGACAGTTGTCAGCGTCGATTGGTTCATGACCGATCAGCTTCTGAGTAGTTTAGGGATAAATGGTCAAAAATGCGACGAGTCTGTATGAACTGCTTCTGCGCACACAGGCATGGAGCACAAGGTTTAATGGCGATGCCGTCAGTTGTTACTAACATTCGCAATCTCACCGATCTGGAGTAGGCCTGCCGAACCTGTAAGTGATTCGAAACGCTTCGTCCGGTTCAATACGATGGTTTAATTCGGTTGCATAAAATATGCATGATTTATATTTAGAACTCGAAACAGGTCACACAGGCAGGTAAATGCCTTAACTGATTAACTGGAAGAGGCTGGTGGCATTTGTGAGCTCAACAGTGGTCCACGTGTCTCTCACGGGACGTGAGGCTGTCATGGTGGACTGATTCACGCTTATTGTGCACACACAAACACGTAGCGACCCGATCGACCTGAAATTAGTTTGCGGGATGTGTGGATAGTTACGCCTTACATGGTCATAATGAACTATTACAATGACATTTCGAGAGGATTTAACAGATGCTCTCCCAGAGTCACCTTGCAATTTGCCCGAAATAACCAATCTGATAACAGCAGATAAAAAAAGACCTAGGTGAGCTATTCTCATGAGATGACACCAATATTGACTAATTGTTCAGTTCTCAAATGTACTCGAAAGTCTGCGCATTTGCGTGGTGGACCGATATGACTTTCTTTACCCTGCTGTTTGGCCCACGTCATGCTTCATTTCTGCTCGCATATTTTTCTCTCTGAATCTGTCACAATATTCACCTTGATTGTTTGTTTCAGTAGTAAGAGGTAAATGCTTTTGGTCGGATTGTAACTGTTTCACTCTCTACTTAACAAGCAAGAGATCAAACTAGTAATAAATATATTCGGATTAAAAGCCTGAACACAACGTTTCTGGACACACAGGAGTGGGTTGTACAGGTGAATCCCAATAGTTTCAACTTTGGACAGAATCCTACGTCTCATTGCTCTCGACCGGATGGTCTTAACTCAGGAGATTGAGCGAAATGCGTCCGTCATATTGACATAATGATGCGAATCCATCAGGTGCGATGGTATAGCACCGTTGACAGATTTCGTTATTCTACTGTTGAACCAACCTGAGTGGTTTCAAGGCTTGTGAAATAAATGATGTATTTAGTATGATGGTGAATCACTGAAAACGAGCTTGTTCACTATACAGTATTTTTGTAATAACACAACCTTACGAGCAATTTGTAATACTTTGGGTTTCAACCGCCTCGGGTGTTGTAATCAAACAAACTAACAAAGTGACAGAGGTGATATGGGGTTTGCCGTGGTTACGTCAACCTGCGCTGCATCCAAACTGATTGGTTGAATTCCTTGACCATCAAGTGGGAGTGAGACTGATGTAGGTAAGGTGAGTCTGCTTCTGGTATTCTTTATCTATCCACACCACACTGCAGACAAGGGTTTGCTATCACTGCAATTAACTCAAGCGTTTTGTGTAGATAATGAAGGCTTCAGCTAAGCATCGCTCCGCATGAGAAGGCAGACCTTTGTGAATCATTCGAGCTTGGTCGAAACATAAGTTGTGGTTCTCTGACAGTGCATGTAGTGCAATTGCCGGATTCTTTTCTAGCTTTTGAAGTTGACATACGTTTCTGGGAGGAAACCGCGTGCACCTCTGTCCAGCAACACGTGCTTTCAATTGTCTGCTTGTCCCTCCTATGAAAATGGCATTGTAATCACCGCCCGAGTACTACAACTTGCTCGTAACTGTGGTTTTCTCAGTCCATTTATTAATAAAATGTTAAAGACGATGACAAAACTGCTTGACTTCATTCGTACTGGGTTTGTTACCAGTATCTCACGCTTGGTTAGTAAAGAGTTTGTCACCTTCAATCCAAATCACTGTCCCAACGATGCCTGATACAGCTACCTGTACACAAGATCAACACACCCTGAGGATACACAGGCTAATCAGGAACTAAAAATAAAGAATGCAAACGGTCAATCACAAAGAATGTTCAAGAAGCATTGGTACGTTTGGCATGGCTAGCCTATCGTGTGAGCATAATGGCATTCATCTCACGCGCGGTCGTTCGCACTGCCACCTACGCTGTCCATTTTCAGCTAGGTCAATGCTTGTCTGGATTTCGGTGTACTTCTAACTCGGCAAGGACGCGATTTAGACCAGACGCAGACCAGGCCGACAATCCGTTGACATGTGAGGTGGACGGGATGACCGAATTCGGATGGAACTGCTTCGCGTTGGGACAACTTTCCACTGGTGAATAGCATGTTCAGCTAACCATTGCAATTTCGAACGTCCCTGTGTAGTTGCTCGGCTCAAACCAACCACTAGCAAGGAAGGCGGGTGCCTTGTAATGACTGTTAAATTGAGTATCCTCACTTTTGGTTATACCATTGATGCGTTTACTATCTTTTCGACATCCTCACACGCATTGCGGTGACGCTCAGCGGACACGTAGGTTTGATCCTGGCATTTAATGTGTGTATCTATCCATCAGAATAGGTAACGGTAAGTAAGACTAGGTTGGAACAATGAGGCGTAGCACACAACTCGGCGTCACATGGGGTCGACTACGTTAAACAGAAACATGGAGATTCATTTTTCACCATCGTGATGGGAGACTAGAAGAATGAAGGAGAGGTAGTCAGGCATCCACAACTATCATCTTATCCCGACCAATTCCTTGGGACCGCCATGCTCAACAAAACGTTATTCACAAACCTGTAGCTATCCTGTCAACAGGTAATACATACTCTACTCATTTCCGAATTTTTCGTGCGCACTATATCAACAACTCGCCAGTAGTGATTGCGTTTGGTCATCATCGCGGCTGCGTACAGTTAGATGTGAATTCATCGTCACACATCCTCTGACCCTATTGTGTGTAATTTAGGTAAACTTCACAACGTGCGACTGCAAGTGATGAGGTGAACCAGATCGTATGAGCACGGTCGGCTGACTGTCAGTCTGATTGAAATCTGACACCACTCCCGGTGATCAATCATGTACGTTCTCTATCCGTGTACCCTAAATGACCGGTGATCTCTGGGGATGTCTTTTGGTCTTGTACCTGTATGAGGAGCAGGGAATACAGCTGCCAGCAGTGGTGAATATTTTTTTCTATTATTAAGACTTGTTTTTTGCTCATACTCCGTCACGCTGTCCATAGGCGGTTGTTTGACTGGCATGACAGCCGTTAAATAACAGTAAAGAGGATTTCAAACAGGCTGAGCTTCTCCTATCCACTGATCTTGATTCCAGACAGTGCAAAGTGTAGATACAGTTGGTTTGCACACAGAGGTACTAAATGACCTGAATACCGCAATGGAAACCTATTTAGGATTACCAACAGCCTAATTCCAATCGATTTTCTCAATTCAGCAAAAGAATCTTTTGTGCGACGTCGACGTTACTGACAATGAACCAAAACTCAAGTGCTCAGAATTGACTTCTGATCGGATTATCTTCACACCCAACGGCTTTCCTCGAGGGTTCGTTCAATGCTGTGGTAAACCCGAAGAACACAATGCCCCGAAAACTTCTGTCTCACACAAACATCTATTAAATAGACGAAATAGTTTACAAACGGCGTCCATGTCTATTTGGGAAAATGTTATTGTTCCTCGTCTCAACCACCTGGGGTCATTTTAAACATAAACGTTGCAATCGAAGTGACGATGGTAAGCGAAAATGCTTAAGCTATTTTCACCACAGTGAGCTCAATATGCGTTATATTAATTATGGTGGGTCGAAATAAGATATAATTGATGCCCTAACTAAGCATATGGCAACATTGTACTCTCTTTAACGATGAACCCGACCCAATCCATTCCCATTAATCAGGATTTATGGTCATCTGTTTCAAATCACCAGCACCTTCTTACTGTCAGCATGTTTTATTCGACCATTTTATCCATGGCACGATGATGGTAACTTGTTGTGTTATCAAATTTGACGTGTACAAGTCGTTGGAAAATTTTGTCCAGATTGAGGTGTTTTGTTGTCTGGTCAGAAAACGATTCAAAAAATGGACAACGTGATCGTTTTGGTGTAATCCAATCAGCTTGATTCTACTGGGTGTAGGAATGATTAGCTAAACAGTGAAGGTTTTCCTATTCAAAAGGTAACCTCAAAATAGGAACGTTTATGTTAGGCATTTCTTGTGCAACGGATTTAAACCAGTTGCGTTCGTAATGAAATAGGAACCGAATTGCTGCCTCAGGATGCTGTATATTGCAGTTCTGTTCTCATTTGTGCAGCAATCTGCGGGAGACCAACGTACACCACAATAAAAATAGATACAAAGCATGCTACTGTTGTATGACAGGCAGTTTCCTTGTGAGAAGTATACTACTCTCGAGTAGTATATTACTCATAGGCGACATTCAGGAACAAAGGAGCAAACTCCGAACGCCAGGAAGACGACGAACAAGAATAGACTATCGGAATAGTGTGTACACGGTGTGACAGAAGTTCAACCAAGGCGAATGACAACGTACTCTAATCCAATGTATGTGAATGCATGCCAGACGTGCAAATGAGTGTACGCGTTTGTGGTTTGATTTTCAATATGACGTATACGGGAGTTTGCTCAATAGACGAATTATCCGGCCAAGCGTCTTTTGCGGTCACAACACTGCTACTAGTAACTAATTTTACTATACAGCCTGTTAAGCCTTTATGTGCAGCAGATCTTTACATGTACCGTTTATCTGGTTTATCACTAAGTTTTGTAAATACTGAAAGACCTGGATGAACGCAAAAGTGAAGCAAACTGGTGCACAGTAAACTATTAACTGTGTCTTGTGATTTGAAAAAAATGCAAGAAATGAAGGACTTATACTGATGAAGAGGAAATGGTTCACCAACAATCGTCGTCTGTCTTGAAATGATTTCCGTTCTTCACTGATGAATTTCTTTATAGAAATTTCTGTATAAAAATAGTCGTAACAGACCCAGGCTAACGTGATCCCTGTCAGTTACGTCGACGAAATTCATACCATAGATTCTATGGGAACAAATATAATCCAGCAATTATATTTGGACGCCATAATAACAGTGTGCAGTCATAAGATTAAAATGACTTTGAAATTTTCATTTTTGAAAGTCTTGAATATCGTTAGGACTGTTTCTAGTAGTTGAATGTAGAACACATGTCGGTCGCCTCACGACAGAGTAGTCGAATGAATCGAACACAACGGTCAAGCATTTATTGATCAGAAATCCAATGTGTGCACCAGCTGAGTTGTGTTAGCCAGTTGCAAATGAAATTCGACATAATTCACACATTGGACTGTCAGTAAATAGTTCAGAATTACTTGAGACTACTTGAAACGCACAAAGGTCACTTTTCAGCCAAACTGACAAGCTATTGGCTATAGTGAATCCAGATGTTGAATTCACGAAATGTTATCGATTTGTTAAGGAACAGAAGAGTTAACAAAATGTAAATAACACCTACCTGTGCTAAGTACAGCATGTAGTATATTATGTGACAAGGATGCCATGAGTCGACGCCAGATAATCGCCTCCACTCGAGCCTCGGTTGATCGCGTTCGTTTCCCATAACCAGCCTTCAAATTAGCATCAGTCCGCTTTGAATTCCATGGTAGACCACTCTCGCTGTCTGTTCCAGTGGACAGGCTGTGATCACTTGTGTCCTGAAACACAAAATCGTCTGTCTTGGAGGCTCCGTTTGTTGATTTCTGGTTGGAGCGTCCCATTCGACCATTCATCAGACTGACTGAACTGTCTGTACTGGTTGTGGTGTGGAACGGAGAGGACCCTGTGGAAGTGGGCCCATCGATTCGATCAACCAACGTTCCGGACGGATGGAAGGCGGCAGGGAAACAAGAAGCGAATTTCTGCAATCTACTTCTTAACTCCAAATTAGACATGCGGGAGACACGTACTTCGAAGGCCCGGTTGTCTCCCTTGTGACCATATGCAGCAGGAGATTCATCATCCTGATAGAATGATCTAGTTAACGGCGAAATTTCCTGCAACATGAGATATAATAGGAGAATTGATGACCATTACAGCATAGGTATTAATTATGTTGCATTTTGGGGAACAGTCTCTGCTGAGAGT
Organism: Paragonimus heterotremus; assembly: GCA_013368495.1. Classification (NCBI taxonomy): domain Eukaryota; kingdom Metazoa; phylum Platyhelminthes; class Trematoda; order Plagiorchiida; family Troglotrematidae; genus Paragonimus; species Paragonimus heterotremus. Next base: position 86,291 of record LUCH01000694.1, on the reverse strand, counting down.
TTAAAATGAAGTTATTATAAAGATGATACACAGTGGCTAATTCTTTGAAAAGAAAGTGTAAGGACAAATTTGTGAAAACCAGAAAAAGATGACAACGTTAGTTCTAATGTCTCCTAACGCTACTTGTTGAATATCCATAGTGAATGGGTTTTACCGTGCACACTCTAGCGTTTACAACTAGCCGCTCTTTTATACACTATTGTCGAACGTTTTTATACATCTTTCCGTCAGTATAACCAATACTTTTACTTGAAAAAACAGTTTGGATGTAATATGTTACCACCCTAGTAAACGGGAGGTTATGTGTATTGTTTCTCACTCTCCTCTTTGGCTAAAGCGTGTGTTGGGAAACTGGTTGCAGCGCAGAACATTTTAGTTTCATTTTTCACCGACTTCCTAAAGCTCTCACATCGAGTGTGGAAATTATCCTCTGCCCTCGTACGTTTCAACCTTCTCGCACTGTCTTCTTTTTGTGCATGATGTTCTGTGTAGTCCTGTGTATCTTATCTTATAAGAGTCCCGTTCATATTATTCCATACAAATTTTAATTTGTTTGTACACATACCGGCGTCCGCTTGCTGTGGTTCCAGTCTCCTAATTTTACCACATATTTACGTGATTGTCATTCGGTCGATCAGACAGATCTTCGTTGATGGTATTAACAAGTTCAGTGAAAGTACAACGGGGCAATCTATGGGTTGGGCCAACATAAGTGGAGCGATCTTACCCGTTCACCAGCATTCCCGGGAGCTTGTTTATGACTGAATGGACCCCCTAGTCAATAAATAATTATCACAAAGGCTCGGCAAGTAAATTTTTAAATGTACAGCATGCTGGTGTACACACACACTCTAGCCGAAATTCGTACCGCAAAAAGCATCGTTGCATGTGTCATATCATTCATAATGAAACACTAGTCGGTGTAATAAACAATGCAGAAGAATACGAAGCCATCAACATACTCTCTTCAGAAGTTGCCTTCAGTTACGTTTATTCAAACACGGGTCAATTTCTACAGAGGTATCCCTAAATCAGTCGATATTATTCGCAGCAGATCTTGCTAGTATTTCAGTAAGCTTCTGTTGGTAATGGATATAGTCATATTTTTATGAACATACAGTGCAGTAAATCGTTTTTCTGTTCACCGGTTGATTTTTCCAGTGTATGGGTTGAAGTGAGAAACACTAAACATGATTCTAAAATGCGTTAATTCAGAATCATTCTCAGTTCCCACTACCTTGGCTTGTGTAAGGTTTTACCAAATTATATTGACCCGTGAGCAAGTGATGTCTAGTTCTTCCAAACATTTTAGTGAAATACAGTATCTCAAATTGAACATCACCCACAATTGATCGCAGCTGTCGCATTCCCATAGACTTTCCAGTCGGCCCATTTTGAAAAGAAGCACTAGATTCGAGTTTCGCTCTCATTAGAGCTCGTCAGTAGTGCATATCATCGCCACTGCCGGGACTTGACCCACGGACATTCAGTTCATGAGGCAACCGTGTTTACCACTGCGCCATTGACCTCACATTAGGCATGACCGAATTATCATATGTGAACACTCAATCACTTTCGCTTGTGAAAACATCGTATCATCGCACAACCGCGAAGGAATTTTTGAAAAATTATTCGTTAGAATCGTGATGTAGAGTGCATATAAGAATATGACCCGTATGTAGTCATAGTTAACATAAGTTCCAGAGTTTACAAAAGACATAAGTTGAGATATAAATTTATTTCATACAGCCTCATCAGTCGTTAACTGGTGTTCAGAAAGAAGACAAAAATCACAGTTACTAAGTCAAATGATAAACGTACATATCAATTCGGAGGGTCAGTGGTATTTACTATCAGGCTTATCAAAGTAGGTAAAGATTAACGTCTTGTCATTTTTAAGTGTATAAAACATGTTACCGACAGTGAATCAATAAAGCTTCAAAACTGGTGGATTATAAGTATTCATTATAACAGTGAACGATGTTGTAATATAGGCTTTGTGGCCTACAATCGACAAACGCTTTTTAATAAACGATGAAGTATATAGGACTTTGTGAGTATCGCTCAACAAACGGTGAACAAAAGAATGTCTCAGTTATTTTGATATATGGACTTGTACGAATGTGCTCAGTAAATGTAAAAAGAATGGCAAACAGTGAACAGTGGAGAACAGGAGAGCTTGACCTCTAGTCGGAGGTGCAGGCAAACGTGTGGTTTCCACACATTAGCCTCAAAATGTTAATACAAACGTATATTTAGACCACGTGTCTTGACAAGTATCATGTTTTTGACTAAAAAAACTATAGACAAAGCCATATTCTTATAATTTTCTGCTTCCTGAAAATATAATTTTTCTGATATGGTTGACGAAGTTGGTGTTGGTGTTTACTTCAAGGTATCAGTCGGTCGTATGAATTGTCTTGGAAACCAATCATTTACTTAGTCAACAATTCGCCCGATCCGATACATTTGCATCGGGTTTAGCGTGTTGGCCGAAATGTGGAAGTCAATCAACTCCATAGGATGAAAAGCGGAATCTTTAATGGTGACCAGAACAGCTGAAATGAAATGATTGAAGTGGTATGTATATTTAAGAGACGGTAGGCTGATAGCAGACATGTATTAGAAACCAAAATACGCGATCACAGAAAGGTTTTGAGGTGTTTGAGTTAGAACCATTTCACTCAATCATCTATTTTCCAGGACGAATTTAAGTTCCATGTATCAAAACAACGTTAAAGGGAACACCAGACAGATTTGGTTTTGGTGCTGGACAAGTATTTGAGATGCGTGGATCAATGTACAAAATATGCAAGTGCGCTAATACTAGACAATACAATGCTACATCTCGTCTGAATTACGCCGGGGCAGCATAATTTGGACTAGTACTTAGTGAGTTCGCTTAAAGAAGGTGGATAGAGAAGAATACTTCTGAAAATCTGAGGGATGGTTTCATGAGAATGGTGTGAGCATTCTCACAGTAAGAAGCGATAATCGTTCGGTCAGCATACGGGGTGCCAGATGATCACCCGAAAGAAATAAGTTAGTTCATCTTGATCGTATTGTCACTAGTTCGAGCAGCGAGAGTTTACTTCCAACACCTTGCAGCCTGGCCGTATATTCTGAGACGATACTGTCCCAGGCTATTGAGGCAACCCGGTATGAACGGACAAGTGGTTCATAGTACTTGTTGTCCACCTTGGCCTGTTCGATCACCTGACCATAATGCGATAAAACAACTTTGGGAATACTTTGACTGGATGATCCCAGCATTACTGAACTGCAAACGATTTAGCAGTTTGCATCAGCTCTATAGAAAGCATGAGATCGGAAAGAACAGCAACGCACAACGGAACTTGTCAACAGCATGCAACAACAGTCGCTGCAGTAATCCCTAACAGAGGTGGGCCAACTTGGTGTTAATACACGGAATCCTGACCTTTTCTGCCGCACTGGAATGGTGGTTAGTCTTGTGTACTGATTTGATCTACCAGGCTGTTCTGACTGCGATTTTGGTTCCTCCAGGTAAAGCCATGTCAGATTGGCCAAAGGGGTGCAGCCAGACAAAAGGCAGATATGTTCGTTGTGGATGGTGCCTCCGCGTTGTGTTTTGGCTGGATTTGATGTTTGATTTTGTTAGTCTAACTTTGTGTGTATGTGCGATTGGTTTATCCGTACAATACGGTTGGTCTAGTGTGTGTGCTGAATCTCTTGAGATGTGACTGTCAAGCTTGTTCTGGGTAGTTGATGCTGTTACGTGTGTGTGCGTCACCTGCTGCCTTGCTGTACAGGCTTTTGAGTCAAAGGCTTTGGGTGAGGGTCTTAATCGTTCACCTATCTAAATCTGGGCGCCTTGATAGTATCCATAGCCCACGTAAACCATGATATCACGACGTAAACCGAATACCATACTGTATCCGCCCTCGCGTAGAGTAAACCGTATTGCCCTACCTGCTGTACATAACAGGGTGGATAGGTGAAAGTATGCTACTGCCAGACACTCACCCTCATACGGCCTTCCAACATGAATCCTCGAGCATGCAACGCTCACTGAAGTTTCAGTACTCGGAAGACTAACCTGAGACAGATGCTGGGAGGCAGGAGCATGGAATGTGCGCACGCTGCTGGATCAATGCAACACTGTGGGATGGTCAGAACGCTGAACCGTGCTGATCGCTACGAAAATGGGCCGCGTCGTCACGGACGTAACAGGTTTGAGTGAGACAAGGCTTACGGATCAAGATAAGTTACGAAAAGCAGGTACCGGGTACACTTTTTACTGAATAGATCACCTGATGGACGGTGCTGGGGAGCATAATGTCTGCTCTGCAGTCGCTGATCGCATCAACGCTTTGAAGATAGGCGAATTGCACGGTATCAGTCCTCGAATACTGTCTATGCGCCTGCGAATCCGTCGAGGTAAGTGTGCCACATTTGTTAGTGTTTATGGTCCAACTATGTGTCACACTGACGATACAAAGGACCAGTTCTATGAGCAGCTGTCCACCACAGTCCAATCGCCACCAGTGAACGATAATTTGTTCTGGGTGACTTGAACGCCCGAGTCATACGCGACTCAACGGCTGGACCGGGAGTCCTCGGACCCTACGGCATTAGTTCAGTCAATGAGAACGGTGATCGTTCGCTCCACCTATGTGCTACTCACGAGCTGGTTATCACGAACACCCGATTCCAGCTGGATGCGACCGACGTCAGGACGTGGACTCATCCACAAAGCGGTTACCACCATTTGCTTGACTACGTGATTGTGCGGCGGCGCGACATCCGTGAAGTTCGTATCACGCCAGTGATGCACAGCGCTGAACGTAGCACAGATCAGGTCAGGACTAAATTATTTATTGATGTATGCAAGTCTGTTTATTGTAGATCATCCGGACAACCGCAGAAGCCGGATGCCAAACGATTGGACAGCTGCGAAACGAAGGTTGCTATTCAACGTGCAGTTACCGTTCTTCTGCATTGCGCTGTTGTATCCACTACCCCCGAGGGCATGTGACAGTTCATCAAGGAAAGGATCACGGCAGCAGTCACCGAAACAATCGGTCTCAAAGGCCAGAAATGTCCGGACTGGTTCGACCACAACAACGTGATTATGTCTGAATTGGTAAGAGAGAAAAATGCCACGTTTCCTGCCTCCATACTAGACCCAGACAATGAAGCGAAGAAAGCCACGTTCCGGAATATCCGCAGTCAAACTGGCCGAGCGAGTTCGCGGAACCAAGGACAACTGGTAGATGAAGCATGGCAAGCGGATGCAGAGCTTCGTGGATCGTCGACAACATAAGGAGTTCTACGATTTGCTCAAGGCAATCTTCGGTCCAGTCCACTAAGACAATGGTAGACGTGGACACCGGCTGTTCGTGCACCCAACCAGAGTACATCGTGAAAGAAACACTAGACTCGAGCTTCGCTCTCATTAGAGCTAGTCAGTAGTGCATTTATTGTGTTATATTTGGTATGAAGATGGCACACCGGAAACGAGCCAGTTCACAACGTTTTTACCTCTAACAAACCAGTACAGTCGTACGCTGTTTGGTGGAACCGATGAACAGGATATCACCAGACGCAAAGGCTGATGCCCAGGCCAAAGTTAATGAGCCTTAGAGTCTAACGAAAGCAACTCCTAGGAGGGCAGGTCGCAAACACGCGCAGGTTTGGTGCGGAACACCTAAAAAAGGAACCCAGCTCTGCATGACTGACAACGAATGCGCAGCTGTCAGCCAAGCAAAATATATGTACATGGCTGTCGTGTAATATTCGCACATATACTGTGATGTGTGACAAGTTCAAGGTTCCTTTACAAACACAACAATATAAGTGATTTATAGGAATATGGTCCACAAAAACGATAAACACCGAGTTTCTAACTTGTCAATTATGAACTGTCTAAAAGGGATAACCTATTACCATTTGACATGTTCTTTCACAGTTTCAAATCAGGCAGGTGAAATCGTAGCTTCACAAATTTGATGCAACCTTTTCAGTAAACGGAATGGTTGAAATCCTATAGTGCGCATCCTACAGTGATATGACAGGACAAAGGTGTGTTCTATTACAATATGGCAGATCTTAAGGAGGCTTGTTGAGATCGTGTTGTGCTCTCTCTTGCGTAAACAGATCATAAGCAGACTGAAAGGTATCATAGCTTTAAGTGATAGCTTATAAAGTCTGTACGCCAATAGAGTAAGCAGCATTCTTCAGAACATCGCCTCAGTTGGTTAAAACGGAAAATAAGATTGATTTGTTACGATTCATAAAACGAGACAATAAATGCTACTATATCATCGTGTATGTTGTTGAATGATTTCGCAGCCAGATAAATAGAACTGACAAAAAAGACCAGGATAAAGGTCACATAACTAAACTACTAGCCGTCTAGAGTTGTATAAGATAACGACACGTGTAGGCCTGATGGTGTGCATTGGTTCCTCGCAGATTCCACCAGGACTGTCCATGGGTACAGGCTGTGAGATGAATTTATCAACCCTATCAGCAACAGACAATCAATCTGAACCCATTCAAATGTGAAGATTATGTACTTAGGTAGCAACCCGTAATCAACTCAAGGAATCCTTGTATGAAGGAAGCATGAAGTACCTAGAAATTTCATCTCATAAACCGGTTTCAATTATAAATACTGTCACTATTCTAGGACACAGTTTGACGTTATACAAACGATTAAGATCGTCCAGGTAGAAAAACACTACCGCTAAGCATATTCGTTAGCTTTATTAGAAAGGTGGACATTGGTCCTAATGACGCGTGTTACCACTGAATGCTTCCATTATCTGTCTAAATCATCGTGCCTTGTGTTTAAATATCTTATTAATAGAAGTGGTGAGTGCACTGTTTCCAACTCCCTTCAACGCTACCTACAGACTATTGAGTCAAGTGAAAACCTTGCCTTTTCATTTTGCTACAAGTGTGGTCATAGAAATTTTCCATGAGGCACTGATGTGGAGGACGCGGTGACAAGGAGAAAAAAAATTTATTTGTTTCACTTAAACAACACATCCGAGATCCTACCACAAGTTACTACCTTGTGATTCGTTCCAGTAGTTAAGGATAACAAGTGACCAGTTTTCCGGGGGAGTACGACAAATTTCTCGTCAGATTAAAATGTGTGCAACATCTATTGTATTTAACAAATGGATGTGTGACCATCGAACAGAGTGACTGGCTTCGGGCTATCCAGAATCTGATCCCTTCACCAAGACGATACCATAAGAGCAGCTGATCTCAACATAATGAACGTTTATCAGAAAAAGTTCGTCTTGATCAAAACGGATGGTCAGTTGTTCAGGCAAGTATACCATGTAGGCATTACACGAAATACAAGTTCAATTTTACAGAAGTTATATAGACGATATGTTTCGTGTTACTGTATCCAAAGATGAGATGATTCAACTACACCGTATGTTGGGTGCCTGACACAGAAACAGCAAGTTCGCTTTTAAAGTTGGGACTGACGAACTGATGGCTTTCCCAGATGTCCTGTTGCTTAGAAGAGCAGACGGCTCCTTAGCTAGGGGTATACATAACAAAAATACCTGGTCGTGTCAGCACCTATGATTTAAGAGCTTTGCACTTATGTTACAAAACCGGACGTTTACGCACACTATGTAACAGAATGCATCAAGTTTTTACATCTTACGAGTTGGAACAAGATGAACAACTATTACAGGCAACATTGTTACTTAATGATTACCCCCTACATTATATCGATGAATATACTGAGTCACTTGATTCAAAACCCATCATCGTAACTATACCACGTGGAAGTGTCTCGGTCTCTTTATCTTTCCCGTAGGATAAGATTATCAATCTTGTCAGACGCAATCTAACGTCAGCCGTCAAGCGGAAGTACACCGCCAAAAAACTCGCGCTTATTTAGGAAACCACGGGGATACTATCAGCAAGGAGGGATCCAATAACCTTGGTCATCATCTCCGAAGTAATCTAGTACTGTCTACGGCTGCAGAAGCAGATAAATAAGCCTTACGTCGAAGCAGTTGTGAATACGCATCAGTGAGCACACCCGTAGATGACTAACTGATTTGGCAAACAGGACTTGACGTAGTGCGGCTATTACACAGCTGAAAGAAATTGGAAACAAAGTGGATGAGACCATGGCTTTCCAAATAGTGTGCCGCCCAAAATCATGGTAATTTCGAACTTGCAAGAGCTACTACAGTGCATCGTACCAATTCCGTTTTATGTTTGTAGAAACAAATGATCATCCATTTTGCTTTACTTCGGTAATCCATCCTTTCTTTTGTTGTACTGTTTTTTACTACTTTCTATACATACTTATGCCTTAATCAAACATTACCCCGTGAGTTCAGCTTGATTCATGCCTTACTAACTTTCACCCTCCAGGTCATTGCAGCTACAAACCCGTATTCGTTGAGACTTCCACATCAGTATCAACAATGATAGTAGTGAAACCGTCAAGTCACTGCTTCCAAGACGCCATTGGTTTGCCACTACAAACGTACTATCTTCGCCTCTTATTGCTACCTCCACTCACTACAAATAGTTTGTGAAATCTTCGCTGTAATAACTGATGAGAAACGAATGAAACGTCTTTGTATAAAATATCTGAAGCTCTATTACTTGCTTTTTTGCAAAAATCAAACTGCTCATTTGTATGAATTATCTGCCTTAAGGTGAGTGTGCGCAAATGTGGTTACTGCGTTGATGGTACAGAGAATTGAACCTGTAGTTCCCACTTGCAAATTCAACTTAGTAAAGGGCCACGATTAGCTGTTGAAGGATAGATGCTGTACGAACACCTAGTGAAACAAATGAATTCGTGCAATTAATATAGTCAACTGCTTAGTAAAACGTCTTGATGTGTCAACTTTGAGTCCTGTAGCAACTATATTAATACGTAGCTAGGTCCAGGCGACTAAATGGGGTGTTGGTCCGACACAGTTGGTTGGTTGTGTAACTAGGTCTAGATGTGAAATATCTGAGCTTCCGGCATGACATCGTAACTCAGCTGTTAAAACATTTGCCTTATTTGGGCATGTTGTTTCTGTCGCTGGATGGAATCCAGTCGAAGTCCAGATTTTTCGCAATTGGGGCTCTTCTAAATTATCAAATCTGCCAAACTACTTATCAACATTCATATTGGTAAGCAGGTCACATGCCAAACAGTGCGTTTGCAAAACACATCCTCATGGCAAACCAAACAAAAAAAAACTTTCTGACGCAGCATATATATAAAATGGTGGACCTGGAATACCCTTGGACCACATTTTCAAGTGGGATTGGTCAAGTGTCAGTGAAACTAATTCTTGAGAGGAAAGGAACTGACCAGTAGATAAGATCGTAGATTAGAATAGGATTTGACCGCATTCTGGGTCAGCGTTTGATGGTCAGAGGGTGTCTTACGTTATTTTATTAATGCTTATGAAACATCAGTAAGCAATCATGCATAATTCAATAGGGTAGAATTAACCAGTACTTAAAACCTATCACAGTCGTGTAAACTAGTAGGCAAGTAACCGTTGGTAACGATTTCCGGTATCGTTCGTACATTCATACGGTTTGATAGTTCACAACTGAGAGCTGACTAAGTAACGGAGGTGAACCGTACAAATTGCTTGGTAAAGCAACAAAACCCAACTTCCTATCAATTTTCCACTTTTTCAAATTTTGTTTCGAAATTTCTGACCTGTTTGGAGTGTTTGGTCAAACCAAACTGTCCGTGGATCTTGTCCAAGGTTAGGAACATCTGCAAGTGTACGTATCTATTCATGTGACGAAAATCATGTGAGACTTAAAAAGAATGACGTACATTAGGTTACATATAAGTTGAGTCTTGAGATGTGATAATTACGTGTTCAAAGTAAAGACTGAATATTTTTGAATACAAGTTAGCCATGAAATGCCAGTGCGGGTTCTCCCGTTTTCCATTACATTTGTGCACATGCCGAAGTGCTTACTGTCCAGTGAAAATTTGTTTGCGTAACACGTAAAGTCAAACTGGAAAAATAAGATAAGTCAAAATGTAACTCACATCAAACGCGATTTTCACCACTTTGCGAATCGAATCGTCCGCCAAGCGAAACGCCAGCTCTCTCAATTCCGATATGACGGTCAGCGTCTCGATGGGCCGACGTTGCCGCACAGAATTGGACGATGAACCGGAACTTTCGTTGTCCTCTGCAGACACATGTTCTGATCGGGTACGAGTGTAGCGAGGCAGACGATCTGGTGAGATTGGCAAAGTTGTTGACTGCGCTTCAAGCCATCCATATGAGAGAAGAACGCCAACATCATAGCAGAACAGACTGAGCCATAGATGGGGATATATTAATCCCGGTGCTCTCTGTACGCGTTAAAAATAACCCGGATTGGATCAGTTGGTTTACTTAAAAACACCGTCGGAGACTAGTACTGTCCGATGTATAAATTCAGCAGATTGGGAATGAAGTAATCTGACTATGAGGCTAGAGAAAATTGAAAATCTACGGCACTTGACACTACCGACATTGAATATTGTTCAGAAAGCGCCAATGCCAAGAAAACGTGGGCTTTCAGCCGTTCATGTCAACGTGACTGAACCATTCATTTGTAAAAATATACACATAGACCTGCCATTTCCTCAACCTGGAAATAACCAAACCAACTTTGGAATGAAAATGAACGGAACAGTGGCGGCCGGGTCCACATTGAGCAACTTAATCACGTCGCCACGTTAGCGTGATCTTCTCGATATGCACTGATCACACGATTCATCATTAGTATTTCCAGACCTACGAAAAATTACAACATCTTTGGGTGAGTCCCGCATTGTGTATCACTTACGTGATCCGAATTAAGTTACACAATGAGACAGCTCGGCTGACGATAGATAAACTAAGACAACAGATCATTGCACATGAATGCTTTTCAGAACGCTGCCAGGGTACGGAGAATGAAGCGATCTGGACCGTGAACCTTAAATCCAATGTCTGGACATTGTCACGGTCTACAGCAGGTTAAATGTGTCATATTAACAACAACGTACAGGTAGACATATCTGATATCGCAGCCATTGACAACAGCCGATAGTGTGTAGCATTTTCATTCTCTTAGATGCCCATTTTCACGTATGTGTGTTCAACTTGTTGCCTTCCAACCCATGTGACGCATACTTAAACATACCTTTAATACTTTTTCAATGCCTCTCCCACTACATTGTCCCATTATTCACATTCCAGTGACGTCAAAATTGACTTCGCTTGACAACGACAAAAGATCATTTATCAGGGGGTTTGAGCGGTAATCGTTCCCAGTGTAACATACCGGCGAAGGTTTTATTTCAACGGTTAATATAATCTATCTACCAGTTTCCTACATATTTTCACCCATTAATCACAACTTAATCATAAAAGAGGTCGTGATCACCCGTATGTATACTACCAAATAAGTACCACTACATTTCTGTTACAAAACCGAAACACACAACCTATGAGTAATCCACATTTTGCCAGTTGAAAGGTGCTCACGCTTGAGCAAAGCCTGTACACAGCTGTACCAGCCGAAAATCATGCTACAATATGAACTCGTTGGTCAAATGAAACCTGTGACACTTCATCCTGTTCGGGGATGCTTCTAGCAAATGACGTGAATAAATTCATGGTATCAAGCATGTTTTGTAGTTATTTGGTGGTTAAAAACAAACTTGCAAGTTAGTTGTACTTTCTATCGCAGACTCATTGAAATCTGCAGACAACTGAGGACGTTACTAACACTTACTGAAACTGTGTAGGAATTCAGTCTGTCTTGAAATCCTACATGGCATTACAAATTTACAAAGCATGATGGCATAATTAGGATGTGTGCAATTGTGAAAAGTCACCGACACAGCCAACTCACGCACGAGACATTAATTAAAATTTTCACTGTCTGACGTAGCACGTATGGTCGCAGTTCACCGGGTGTGCATCCCCGATGAGTAGCAACCAACCACGAAACTAGTTATGTGCTTCCGACAAACTTTGACCTTCATGAACGTTCTAATTATACCATCTCGCCATGTTGTGAAGCTTCCACAAATCTCACTCAGTGAAATGAACAAAACATTTGTAGACTATGAAAACGTGGCTAATTGACCACGGTACGCTGTCTCCCAATAGGACAGCAGAAGTAGCAGTGGTCTAGGAAAAGTTGACTAACTGACTAGTACTAACTCCTAGGTCACTGAGTCACATTAAACACATGCATTGCGCACTAGCTAGCAGCTTGTTGACAAAACATAATGTACCAGGTTAATAAAAAATCAGCGTGGACACGCCACCGAGGTTACTATCTTTCATCAGATAGATGAACTGAGCTCGAGTTGATCACTTGCCAATAGACAGTAGCAAATGAGGATATGAAGAATCTAACAGCAGCGTTACTCCTCGACAGGAATCTCAAGGAAGAAACACATTAGCTCGAGAAACACATGAGGTGAGACATTTTTATATCAGGTATCATCTTAGTGGAAGAAAATCTGATAGTACCATATACGATCCAACTTTTGATGATTGGACTGGGTATAGAACTCCAAGAAAAATCAACGTGAAAATCTTCTCGGATTCAATCCAGCTTGTTCGTTCAGCTACAGTAGGACGGATCACCAGAGTACATAAAACTGCTCCTGAACGACCATCTTAAATACGCCCCACGCAGAAGCCCAGTCTAAAGATTGTTCAGCTAACCTGTTAAAATGTGCAACAGTTTTCTCCTTTGAACCAGGCGAGCACTGTACTGATCCAGATGGAATTTACGTGAGTTCAGTTCATTTCGTTCCAAATCTGAGTTGGTAGTCTACTATAAACTGACGTCCATGAGATGAATGTCTAAACTTGTGAGTGTGATGCAGAACTCATGCAAGTGAAAGTGATGTTGGTTCAACTGCATCGAGTTCCCAGAAATTTTTTTCTTGCAGCATTCCCTAAAACAGGGTCCTTTCCTCAAATGATTCACTTAACTTGTTACTTAAATCCAGATAAAACAACGGATATAAAGGTGTTCACCTATCTGAGAGATCTTCGGCTTGAATAGTTGTTAGACAGTTCTTCGTTAGGCCTGTGCAGCCTGACACTATCGAGACTCTTGTGAAAACATGCTGTTGTCTAACACAAAATGTTGGATGGTATAAAGATGGCTAATTTGTTGACACAGTAAACTGCAAACGAGGTTCACTGGATAAAAAACTTACTTTTTTAAATCCGTACTACTTTAAGATTTTTCGATCAATCTCAAATAAACTCCAGCGGGTCTCATCAGCTCGTACCTGTATCGACGGTTCTCGCGTTGAATAATTGTCCTATCCAATTATTTACGCTAACGTTAAGCGGGTTCCATTCAGATGTACTACCATGAAAGAATAAACAAACCTGCGTCCTACAAACGAGATTTTTTAGTTGGAGGAGGGTTCCGTTTAACTTAAAAGAGTTCTTTATCTTCTGTGGTCCATTCACATGTTATAAACTTTACTTCCTTTTGAAACTGAACTGGGGTTAGTTGACCACGTTACATGTCATTTCCCGTAAGATGTCACCGTCTTTCTAAAAACCCGTTCACTTTGTCAACAAATACAAACATTATGGACAACTGGATTTTGTTCAGTTTAGATATTTTTTTAATAGTGCATAAAATCACTGACTGATGCACGATTAAATTAAGAAACCAGGCTTTTATCACGTGGGATTTGACGACTACATGCTGGTCGTCGGAATTGGTGGGCCCATTACAACAATAATAAGAGTGTACCAGGCAGTCTTCAGAACCAAAAGTTGATAATAATTTAGTTAGACAAGGTCAATCGAGTATTCTTTTGCGAACAATTGCACAGACCTGTCTACCTAACGAAGAACGCTGAACGTCAAACTGTCCACATCCTAACCAAAGCAAGACAGTAAATTATTTTATGCAAAATGGGAAGCAAACAGCTGACCTTGATATATCCATATCTTGAGTGAACGAATGACATTGGCTAATGGTTTACTTTCGTGGACAATTCATATGGGAAAAGCCTCCGATAAACCTGAAACCATACTGGATAAGCGGTATCAGAAAAGTTGAAGCACAAGGGTACCATTGTTTAAACACTTGTGACTGAACCTAACTGAAGACTCAGATGTAGACTGAATGATTGAAGTTGGAAGAAATTTTGAAAAAAAAGGTTAGTAGGCTTTAAAACAAAGCAGAACAAGCAAGCAGAGAAAAATATCACATAAGCTCAATCTAGGTGAACGTGTTAAACTGATGGCCACCAAATCAAGAAGAAATACTTGAGGGCAGTACAATTCGTGAGGGGCGTGCACGCACTCACAAGCAGACTCACTAGATTATACAAGGCTGAAGAAAGGTCGGCAGGCCTAAATTGGGACTCGTCTGGTCTTTGCATAAGCACCACTCACATGTACAGCACACGTCAGACAACGGCTTATTTGGAAGCTCACAGTAATCATACAGTTAAGGTCTACGAAGCCCATCGTCGTTTTGAAGTTGAAAAGCTGCTGGTATTTCGTCCCTAATGGAAACTGGAAATGCATCGGCACATTTGTTTATATTATGCATTAATTATTTTCAAATTCTTGTGACCACTTTTAAACGACTTATGGTGTAAGGTTTGTCTAACTGAATGAGGGAGCGCATCCAATTTCTGGTTTGACTTGAAGCCTGAAAATAGTTGCCTGATGATTTGCTTACTAAGGTATTCTAAAAGTCCATCTCCTAAATCGCAATTTGGTTCAGATTCACATATTTATTACTGACAAGAAGACCGGGGTTGATGTAAATCAAAAAAGAAAGTTCACAGTCGATCACATCTTTTGTAATCAGACAAATTTATTCGTCTAATCGGTAATTAAAGGGCATTGGCTACGATTAATCGGTAAGGCATATTCCGACTACTAGGTGTATTTCGTTAGATGACAGTCGTACACTAAACTCACAATAAGTGACAAAGGATCTCTACATATAAGTTTTCAACTACAATTTCCGTAAGTAATGTTCACGTTGCCCAGTCAGCAAGAAGAACATGCTACTTGTCTTTTGGGACTCGCTGTCAGGACTTTTGTTCGTTCGATACGGTTACATTTGAATAGGCAACTGAACTTATCATACACCTAAATGGTTAATGTTTCAGACGCCCATATTTCTGGCATACATACCGGGTAAATACTCTTATTACATGACACGTTGGATCACTTGCAAGTAGGTTGTACTTATGTTTCCACCATGAAAGGAAACTTTTGAAATACATACAGAGCCGTTTCATCTTAGGATGATCTGGACTATAGCGATATTTCGCCGACCTGTATTCACCATAAAAAATCAACTTGTAATCTCTCCGACTTCCCACCCATTAACGATTAGACCTTGAAAAATTTCCGCACAAAATTTCCGGATGATCCACACTCCTTACGGTTCACACAGCGTATGTGTAGCCTGAACGCTATTTCGGTCCGTTTTATTTAACAAGGTTACCACTCCCTCTTTCCAAAACCGTGAATGGACAGATATACAAATCAACCAACGGTACTCTTGAGATGCCATGTAGATACATCGATCGAAGGCAACAATGAATTTACCCACTTATGATACTGTAAAGTGGTCCTTACAGTAAAAGTACTTCGAGTATTTCAAACATACCATTTTCACTTCACTCTTATTATGTGTAGACGGAACCGGACTTAACAAAATGGTCAATATTGAATATTAAGTCCCCGGAAAGTTCGCATTTTCAGAAATCCATCTCTAATGAATTCTGTTGCGATAATGATATGATAACTGAGGCGCTCATTCCAGTCAACAAGAACATGCTAAAAGCATAAGAATATCTTTCTAGTCTGAATCTGATCGAGTCTATAAAAAGTAAATAAAAGAGTAAGCTAGTTATTGACAAACTTCGTGGATGTCTGATGAAGAAATCGAATAAAGCTTTGACCAGTAATTCGAGTACACAGACTTCTGACTGAACGAAAACCATATCATTGATAATCAGAAGAAAAAAGTGAATATTTGAGCAGGTTTAGTGTGTCTTTTATAAGCCTGTCTACGTCAGTTGATTAAAATAAACCTGGGCAAGAACTCCTAGACAAGAAAATGGAACGGGCGCTTTCTGGCATTTGCTCCAGCACCTCGCATGAGCACACACACACACAAAGATACACAGAACAAAGGCTCAAGGACAGTTATTATTGAAAAGCTGTTTTTGGATTCAACATGTAAAAGAGCACCGTCTTTACTGCTGAGTCACCGTACTCTTGGGGACACATATTTCTTGCTGTCGGTCACGTAAGTGACTTTCGCTGGGAATCACACTTTTCCAAAAATGCTGGTTGGGAAGTCTGTTTGAAAACCAACACTGTGATTGAATGTAAATGATGTTTAACCAGAAGAAAAACTCATCTGTCTGCTAAGGGATTCAAACACGAACCCGGTGTATTTGGTATCGTTCCGCTTGACCGGACACCATGTCCGAGGGCTGCACACAGTTGAATAGAAAATGTACAATATAATCAGAGTAAATTCACACCGAGAAGTGCAAACGTTTTAAGACGATTCAAACTCTTGTGCGGACTTTAGTGGTCGCTCGGAGCACTACCACTTTAGAAAATTCGGTTACTCTAGAGGTTGCAATACTGATAGAATGTACTCTTTTAGTAGACCTTCGTAGACCAAAGAATTAACGAGATGATCAAGAAGGACTAACTCGCTCCTCCCAGTCTTTTAGAAAGCAGCTAATGTATGAAGTAAATTATCATTAGCTTGAATTATATGAATTTTTATTCGATCGTTAAGTCGTTCACCCTTAAATCCCCACAGTGTGTCATTCGATCTATCTTCTTGTGCCGAAATCACAACTCTTCAGCTCGTCTTACACATTTTAGCCAGTCACCATACAATGGCCTTTGAAGGTCAGTTGTCAAGTCCCACGGAATTGTGTCGAATCGAGTGAAATGAGGACCAGTTTAAAAGAGTAATATTCACTCAAGTTTACTTCGTTGATTGGTACAGATGAGCAAGCAATAAGGACAATAATAAATTATTCCCTTTAACTTGGGCGAATGGATCCTCAGCTAGAGCATGTGTGAAGGTGCAGATAGGTACGAATGAGAACCATATCTTTGCCTGCGGTTGCACTTCGAATACGCCGAGCGACTTTTCAGCATAATTAATACATTACAGCTGCATTTACTTCGCATGCATATTCGATTCAAGCGTCTCATATTTGTATCGTATTTGAAAAAGCACTAAACGAACGTAGGAATGGACTAAATCACCAAGTGCTGTACATGGCACGGTTCATGTCGGAGCCAGGTAATTTGGACAGACGAGATCATATTCACTTTGCGTCAGCCCGATGGTAGATACAGGCTGCGAGAGACCGGTTATCAACTGTTATATCGACCACTTCCATGGGTACGTTTAGAACTGCAGCGCTTTTCGAAATTTGCTATTCACATGTCTACTCTCCTCATCAGTTGCACGGCTTTTTCCTCGTAAGCCAAAACCAGTTGGCCGTTCGTGAAACTAACTAACAGGTACCACGGCCTCCAAAGGGGATGATAGATGATTTTGTAAGCACTTGATCCCGATGATCACCAGGGAAATGATGGACACCTATTTCGATCCCGTTGGGTCTCGTCAGCACTACGCACGCAGGGCATTTAAACCAACAACCCGTGAATTAATGCCTAAATGGAGGGTAATCGCAGAATGATCCAGTGGAGAAATGCCCAGATTACCATTCTATGGCGGCCTGCTATTTTGGTGCTTATTCCCGGGTAGTAAGCTCGATTTCCCATAGTGCGTAGTGCTGATGAGCCCCAATGAGGCCAAACCAACTGTCCACCCCGTTGTCGATATTCAATGAAACCGGCTGTTTGCAAAATCAGACTTCTTGTTGACAGTTACTAGATAGTTATCTAATTTCCGCCGTCTCTTGTACACAACACGCTAATAATTGTTCAAGTTTTACCAACATTATTACTGTACAAAGTTGAAGAGATATGGAAATGTGCACACGATTAGACCTTGCCTAACACGATTTTCATGGTCATCGCAGAGTGGTGCACCTGCATACGATATGAATTATCTGATGTGTATATGACGGTCTGATTGTCAGTCTGACCTACTGTCTAGGTTCAACACCAAGAAAATATAATTTCTTGTGCGTTAACTCTGTGTCACTTGAACGACTGCTTTCTGAGTGAAATAGGACTGTTCTAATCTGATCAGTACTTTATACTGGGGCTGTTGTACATCAATCAGTGGCAACTGCCGCTGTGAAGACTGACAGAAGACGTGTGATCTTGCGGTTTTGACAAGCTGGTTGGCCAGAATAGTGCCAACCGAGAAAAAATTATTTTAACTAATTTTATCGTTCTAAAGGTATCGTTTTCAGAGTCTCGCGGTATCTGAATGGTAAAGTCGACTTATATCAAACGTGCTCAGAATATTGAGCCCATCAAACTGGAAAGAGTCAAGAAACCCCAGTTTCCGTTGTGGAGAAAATTCGCCTTCTTTGTTGAAAAATCACAAATGATCGAAATGACTGTTGTTATATCTTAGTGTTAGTATTAAAAATGCAGAGTAGCCAGTTTCTACGATCCTCAATATTCAAATGATTATAAAGTATGTTCCGTTCAGAATTTTTGCTCCAGGTTTTCTCAAGCTTTCGTAACGTTATGTTCACAAGAAATTAAGCACATTCGTTGACACTCAGTTATACTGTTTCGGTCTCACAACACGGGGCAGTTCTCCACAAACCTAGTCAGAACTTGACATCGCTGTATTTTCGCCACAAAAATAGCAATTTAAAACGATATCACAAGAATTCCTCTAGTATTTTTCATCAATTTTAAGGCTAAAAGGCATTTTTTCAAGTATATGAAAAACAAAGTGAAGTATAATTCACTTATTTTGCTTAACACGATTAGTTATCAGACAACATATTACAGGATGAACCGTAAGAAGAGTTACACAACGATCAAAACCAAATCTACATCAGCTTAAGAGTTCCACGAGATTACTTTCATTGCTAAACAGATTTCGGCATTTCTGCCGAGAACCGAACAGGCTGCGCCGTGCGAAGTACGTATAAGAACCACAGATTTTCTCAACGCAGCTTGCTACATGGAAGTACAAAAGTACATGATCCGTTACCTTACAAGATGGCAGTGAGGACAACTGACTCATCACACACCTTAATTATAGTGCAACCTCGTTACTATGGCTTATTAATAAATCACTAGTGTGAGGTCCGTGCGAAACAGATGCACCAACCTATAGTCGCTACAATTTCGTGACGTACAATTCAGTAAGACACATGCAAACGAAACTTGTCACTAGACCCGATTTACCAGTAACAGACCACCATAAAACGTGAACACATAACGTCTCGTATCACCACTGTTGCCCACTTACAGCATGCATGGACCGACCAGATGACTACACAGGTTATGACAGTTCACAAAGACTGATATCTGAAACCAGGGGTGAACTGAATAAATGCTCATCACTGAATGTTGGTGTTCGGATGAGTTTGGAATAGCCATCAAAGTATGTGACGTCATTCGAGTAGCTGAGCAACACCGAGACTTGTGTTAGTCTTAACGTACCGACGTAGTACGTGTGTTCAGCTAGCCTGTTCATTCATGCCGTGTTTTCAACTTAGTGTGTAAATCCCAAGATGTCTATTCTATTGATAGCCAAACAAGCAGTTACCTTTCTATAAGACCGATCAAGTAAAACGCAAAAACTTAATAGTTTCTGTCGTAATAACCTTATTAGAAAGAACGATGATGGAAGCAATCAGCATTAAATCTTAAACAAGCCTGATTTTACCAGAAAATGCAAGTACAGTTTGATTCGTACTATAGAGATCGTCCCCTAAAATCTCGAAAAGTCTTGAAAATATTTCACTGAACTTCGCAGTTCATAATGCCGTTTGATTATGCTAGATTTCCGAATATCCTAATCTCTGGATCAACAGTGAGAGAAAGGTTGCGGCAGTGTTCTTCTGAGATGAGAATAAAAAGCTTGAAGGCACCAAAATTAGTGGTTACAGTGGTTCGAAGATTAACGTAACATGGAAGAATGAGGGTGCAGAAATTTACATTAGATGTGAAACAGAATAGGAGTGTCAGCAATAGAGCAGTTTTTTATTTGAATGCAACAAACCACAGTATATGTAGTTTGTGCCTCGCATTCACTCTCTTATTTGGTATAGGTCATATACGGCAATTTGGTCCAGTGTACGCTTTTTGGATTTATAAAGTGTAAGGCTGCAGCCTGAAAGGGTTAAGTTGTACATGTCCCCATAATGAGGCCATCTCACCTAATAGCTCCACTTGACCGAAAGATGATGCTATTATTGAGGTTTGACCGGTGGCAACTGGACTGAGTATTTGTTGGAAAATAGGTCACCTTTCGATGAGATAACGTTGGTCTTAGATCAAACCGACAATAGGCGACTGACAAGTGTGATTTCTAAGAAATCACACTCTAAAACTGATTGAAATCAGCCAAAAAGTGACCCCCAGTCAGATAAGTTTAGTAGATTTTCAAACCATTCAGAAAGCGTTGTGGGAATGTTTATAAGCCACATCTCAATCACAACAAACCATCTTGCCGTGGCCGAATAGTTGTTATAGAACAATATTTATGGTTCCGTCGTTGACACAGACGAGTGTTTCCCAAAGTGAATGATGGTTTCCTTGGGAGACGGTATAAAGAAGTGAGGAGGCAGTAGTGGGAAATTTGTTGGAAGAGGTAGCTTTCTTCTGGTGAGAGTATACAGACAGTATGTTCTGGCTACGTTCAGCCATTTGGGATTATTGATTTTTCCATGTATTGATGAATGCCATGGCAACCGACGCTAATTAAAGTGACTTCATTCAATTTGTTTTGACGATAATTAGGACTGGACTACAGCGTCTATTTATGCTGATCGATAACATACACTGTAGGCAACTTAATAAAAGGTACATTCTGTACAAGGTTCAGACAGTTTTGAAAATTGGAAACTTTTCCAAAAAATAGACGGACTGTTACCAGACCTGTGAAAAATGTAGAGATTTTGATTTACGATATGCAGGGAAAATGACTAAATTTACATAGGGTCATATACTGCCGTGACGTGGCACAAAACTCGAGCTTCATTTTCGCCTCAGAGAAAAGTGGTTACGTTGGCAGCATAAAGTGAGCATGAAAACCTCAAACACTTGCCATTACATACCACTGATAGCTTTTGCTGTACATGTACCATAGTCATTGTAGGTTATTGACGATTTTACGTGGCAAATGCACGCAGGCATTCATCATCATCATAATTATAATCACAGCAGTAAGGAGCCTGACCAGAAGGTTATGTGGGTCGGGTCACCGCTCATCCCAACAGTGACGTGGAAAACCATGGAAGAAAACGTTACTAAGATGATTAAAAATTAATAAAAGAAGGATAGGAGGAAGATCTAGAAATAGTATGTATGCAGGGACGCCAATGACTGCGATACATCGCCATGTCGGATAGCGCTTTTAACTGGTGATTTGAATGATGACAAGGACGCCAGCCAGGCAGGTGACACCTACCCACTTTGCTTAGTGGAGCAGTCAGGGTCTTCATATTTCGTGATCACGTTATTACTTGACCAGCATGTGGTTTCACCCAAATGTTGATGGTTTCAGTATATAATGCTCGTTACAGTAAACGTTCAGCTGGCATGCGGAGTACGTGACCCAGCCATTGCAGGTTGTGCATCGTTGGTAGTTGAACAATTGATCGCAAATCCCGAACATTATGGAATACGAGCCAGCGAACGGCTGCGCCGCTCGCGCGATCAGTCCACTTAATGTGGACTAAGTGGTGGAGACAACGATGGTTAAACACAAGTCGGCTGACCTCTTCGTTGTGATCATGCAATTCAGGCACTGGACAGATTTTATCGACGTTTATAGTAATGGTTCAGTAAAGTATATGCAAATCAGGTGCGTCACAATGTCACTGGCACACTGGGTCGATAACGCATATCCTTTCTTGATAAATAGTCAATTTCCTGTAGACTCAAGAGTGGCTACCTATGAGGAGTTTAAGAGTGTTTCGAATAGAACTATATGGACTCTGAAACGACTCCGGGTTTCAAAAGTATTGCACACAGTAGAATATAAAATCAGGAACAGCCGTCACTATCTTTAAGAATAAGTGAGAAGTTTGACAGTTCACCTTATCAGTCCCGAAACAAACAGCTAACGGTGTATAAAGAAACGGATGACTACGCAATGCAATCGAATAGATGCTCACACCACGCTTGCATTGATTTTTAGGTATTTAACTATCAGGCGATTAGTTCTCTTAGGTAAAGTGACTCAGAGTAATTAATCCATAATGGACAGTAGGTCAGCCATCAACTACGAAAATGGTCAAATGGTCATGCGGTCATGTGTCCTACAAATCATCGCCATTGTAACCGTGAGATGATTATTTTAGGCTCGTACGGACGTCGGTTCAAGCGTTGTCTCTACATTCCTTTGCTTTGGTGCCTCTGTTGTAGGTGGCCAGTTGTATGTTCATCTGATATTCATCAAGCTCCATTGCATTTAGACCGACAGGATCATAACTTTCTCGTCGGCTTACACGAGCCCTATGTTAGTCCGCACAGCGCATATGAGGATTTTGAGTAGCCTACTGACGTAAATCACAATACGGTAGATGTATATTGTCGGTCGCAGATGAAACGAAAATAGATGGTTCGCTTTCAACTAAGACTCATTCAACTGTCCACACCATTTTGGATTGGAAGTGAAGTGGTTCAAACAGTGGAGTGTTAACCTACAGACGGATTACAATAGTATTAAACCGTGGATAGAAGAAACGGGGTGTAGTTCCGTTAACCGGACTCCGTCGGTCGACAGATTACATACGTTCACACTGTTCCAGTTGTTTCGATAGCATCAGTGACAAGGAGAAGTGAGATAACATGGCTGACTGTTAAGCCGAACTCTGGTAACGTCTTCATTCTTGGCATTAAGCCTGATGCTTTGTTTGCATGAATCAAGCCAGGTCATTTGCATATGTTTGGAACAAGAGATGGGTCGATATGGACGCACGCACACACACACGTACGCTTATGCTACTTAAAACACATAGATTAGATTCGAGGATGCATCGTAATACACTTGGTTGGATTGGGTAGTATTATGGGCGTTTATCATGTTTCAGTGCGTACCAAACCCTAGTCAGGTCAAGTGGCCGTCGACTGATCGATAAGTGCATAATTCGCCTAATCCTTTTCTGACCGACTTTAGAAAAACAACGACAGGGTGAATAAACACCATGAAAGTTAATTCATTAGAAGGAAAGATCACATTAGTTGCTACTTAGATTGGACAGTGCTTGCAGCAGTAGTAGTACAATCGACAGATTAAGATTGGTTATAATGAGAGATTGTAACAATTTACATATGAACTCATAATATTTGATCGTTACATTCAGAATTCAAAATAAAATAGCTGGTAAAATGAATTCGTAACTGCCTTAATTCACAATGAGCAACCAATGAAAACCTGAAGGCGATTAGATATTATTAGTCTTCACATAAAAGTTATGTGGGAATTAATTACTGACTACTCTCTAATAAGGGACTGACAACGATCAAAATAACACATTTGAACGACGCAGATACACGAAGTCAAAGTGAACAACACCTATTTTGTGCCAACGTTATGCGCTCAAAACGATCTGCTTTTATTGCTCGCCTTAGCTGGTTGTGTACCCATCAATCAAACAGTAGTTGGTATCTCCCTGGAGTATCTTCAAACGAGAATGCATAGTCACGAGTGAAAAATGACAAACTACCCTCTTGAATACCCGTTAAAAATCGTTGGCAGTGTTGCGTGACAAGTGTGATGGTATTAATAATAACATTCTGTATGAGAATGTCACATGTACAAGGTTTTTCCAATGTGCTGTATCCAGAAAAGTCCGGGACTCCCATTTTTCTTATTACGACCCCCTTCTTTCCCAAAGAAATTGTCCCAGGTCAATCACAAAGAACAGAAACTTTTCGAACGTACTTGAATTAACCTTCAAAATTCTCTTCACTACCCAAACCGCCCGCTGAATTTTTGATGACGTTGATTACCATTTTTTGAAACTATTTTTAAATCTTCCGATTTTAGAAGAAACGTAAGCCAATACTAACCCCAGATGTAGTTTGCATTTTTCTGTTCATCATCAGTCTTTCAGCTGATTACAAGGCGGTCTTTCCCGGTTGTCTTCTGCCTTGAAAAGAAAGCGGACAAAGGGAACAGACCGGTCTTCCTTTCTGGGCGGGAGTTTCGGGTTCTACCAATAAGCGCATCAATTCTAGCACAGTTTTTAAGCGTTAACAAAAAAATTAAACGACAAGTACCTGCCGTTAATGAAGAACAAAATCCAGCTATCCATAAACTTCTGGTAACCTTATGAAAGTTGAAGGACGAGTCTACCTTGTTCATCATGGTTCCTTTGTCGTTTTTCAAGACCGGATCTTTCAGTTTGCTGACCGACCGGATAAGGGACATCACACCTATTTTCGTGTTATAACTTTCTACATTGCTTTCGTCATACCTCCCATTCTGCTTGTTTGCCTCATCTCTCAATCTATGAATCAAACTTGGTGGATCGGGCCTATAACACTAAAACTTAATCAACTGTTCATATGTGAGTTCAACGTAAAAAACACTACCTTGGAGAACTTACATGACTTGAGTCACATCACTGGTTTGTGTAAAGAAATAATCCACATTTAACAAACAAGCCTTGTCAGAGTGACAACTACGGAAACTCAGACTAAATTTTTCATCAGCAAATCGGTTTGTGATCAGTGGGGGCTGAGATACGTGTGCGGTTAACACGGCCAGACAAAATCGACGACCAAGTAGTAATTGGTAGTAGTCAAGGTCATGCATGAGTTTGGCAAGCCTTAGACTGTGGCCGCTGGATATCGCTTTAGAATTCCACAAACAGTGTGATCACAAGTATGCCACTACGTTTGATCATGAGTGACTAGGACGGAGATGTGGGATTCAGTTGGATGTCCCTCTTGTTAAGGTATAACCAAAATATCAAGAATCAGTAACGGTTATCTTTTCAACTTAGTCACAGCAAACCTCTGTTGCTAGAGGACGCAATACTTAGTCGAAAGGAAAACGAAAACTGGTTTCTTGTCTTTTTCAGACAGCAAAATTGGTGGAAAATTATCTAAAATCAATATGTCCATGTTGCGCGTACAGCAGGAATGTATCGGAGTAAAGGATAGCTGTGCACTAAAGAGAGTTTTCCTAAAATTAAACAGTTTCGCATGCACTATACGCTATGTTATCAAAGAAACACAATCGACTGCATCGCTTCAGACAAGTTTCATGAGCGTGAATGGACACCAGGCCATCTACTAACAATTGGATGTGTTCCAATGATGATCACCTGGGGGCCAGACTGGAAAAACACATTATGTTAGCAGGGTCAATGTAGCTCTATGAATGCGACCTGTAGTCAACGGCGACTGCTTTGGAAGCCGTTAATGTATGTGAGGTTCTTGGGTGTAGGGCAAAATATGCTATTAGTGTGGACATATGGAGATCAGTTTCCATCAAAATTTGTTCGCTGTAGAGAAATTATACGTGGGATTAATAACTAAGGCTTGAAACGAACACGAAAACAAATCATAAGATGCTGCCTACATTTATTGGCTAACGTGTTTTTCTTAGTGGGTGCATCGCTAATGGGAAATCAATCATCATTTCTAAATTCGTTAAGCCCGAGTTTATTAAAGTTTAGCCTATTATTCGACCAAGCTGAAGGCGTTCCTCGTAACATGGAGCATCTGGACACACTTAGACGTGACTTCTTCACAGTAACGTTTCTTGCAATATCGGGAGACGCACATCCTATAGTTTAGGTCAGTAGTCGTTTTTAACCACTTGTGATCTGACACATTTTTTGTGAATACATGCCTATCACCCCAGTTGCTATATTACTTTCCGACAATTAATCCGAACTTTGAAAAACATTTCAAACATTCCGTCAATTTACCAAAATGTTCTTCAAACTGTGGTTGTGTTTCCCATACTCATCGGCATGAATTTACTGTGTTTTATCACTAGCCGATAAATTTGTGTTTGACTCCGTTTCTTCTCTTTACACATATCCTCCTAAGTCAAAATCTTCAGCTAAATCTAGTCAGAGAACTCTGTGTGTATAAACTCATATTTACGGTACTTCAGTTGTCTTTTGTTCAGTGTGGTTTCCGAATAAGCCCGATCTTTTCACTTGCGAACTGACCGTAAAACTATATATTCCGGTTTCGTCCAAAGTCTAGTGAAGATGCGAACAAATCAACGTTGGATAACTAGTTTCTAAGATGAATACAACAGGCTCACTGTGTCAATTTGTCTTTACTTGTTGACAAAGTGACAGCTTACTGCTGTTACATCTTCATCATGGAAAGCTCAATCGAGCAAAGTAGTCTAATGCTGACGGACATATGGGGATTTATTGGCTCACAAATGTTTATGGAAAGGAGAGAGAGGTCGAATGATTGTACGTTCCGGTTTTT
Source organism: Paragonimus heterotremus (assembly GCA_013368495.1). NCBI lineage: Eukaryota > Metazoa > Platyhelminthes > Trematoda > Plagiorchiida > Troglotrematidae > Paragonimus > Paragonimus heterotremus. The sequence continues at coordinate 59,679 of LUCH01000694.1, read as the reverse complement.
GTATTGAGCGGACAATGGTATTTCGTTGGGCGGCTTATAATTGTCCATAAAACGTGTACAAATGTAAGAGAAGAGGACTGAATGAAAAACCCGGTGCGCGGCATTTTACCGTCGAACAGCAAAATATATAACCGTACCATATGGTATATCCAAGAACACATGAAGACATACGTATTGGGTGACATGTGGGACTGAGTGAAGAAGGTCACCAAGAGAATCGTGGGGCCGGTTGCCTCTCACATATGCGAGGATTAAGCAGAACTTCAAACAACTCAATTCATTCAGCCGTATTCACATGGTCAAACGGTGCATTCTGCAGTGGGCAGACCCTCAATGAGAAAAGGTCCTGTCTTTACATTAGGCTACACATTGCAAGTCCAAGTTTAAGGAAATGACCACTTAGTAGTCTAGTCCTCGATAAGTGGATGGGGCTACTAGTTGGTCGCCGAAGTTTTGAAGGATTTCCAATTCAATTTCTTCCCAGTCGGACAGATATCCTTCAAGTTGGAACACAGCTTTCGCAATCAGATTTAGTTTACAACCCACCCGAAGTTAGATAATTGAGACTCACACTTGAAATTACAATGAATATACACCCGAAAGGAAGGATTAACCATTCGAATGCAAAGATCTGGTCATCCTTAGAGGAAAATCAGAGGAATAGTAATAAGTACGTTCGACACTCAATCCAAACATGATTTACTGGCTTTCATGAAAGTTAAACTTGTGTTTAACGTCCCTCTTCAACGTAAGTGGCATGAAAAGTCTTCGTGAATGCGAGGGCTGTGATCGTATATTGGCGGTATTCAATTTTCGACAAAATACACTCACTTACAAGTGAAGTCCATCGTTAACGCCTCTATGTTTATTATCGCACTATCAGTGGGACGATTCGAACTGGAGTCCTTAAGGCCATGGTTGCGACTGACAACCCGACGTAAGCATTGCCCCTATGCTTCCACTGTCTGAAAACTAGTCTAACTTTGAACCGGGTTAGCACAGTTCTTACGATATTCATTCACTTAATCAATAACTGCCGTATTCCTCGATCAAACTGGCAAACTTCGGGTTAGAAGCAGCAGCTATTGCGCAGTTGATTACTGATCCTACGGCACCTAATTTGGGGATGTAAACAACCAAATCAGAGTGTAGACACCAAGTGTCCCATTGGTCGGCCTACTGATCGAGTTGAATTTTTCGAATGTTCCAGATGATGTGAAACATAACCATTGTAAGACGATAGGGATGGTAGTTATGGGACTGAGTACGTCCGTCCAATCTACGGTATGTTAACAAAGGGCAATATTACACCTACAACGCATATTCCAGAACAGTCGCTCACACATTCCATTGGAATCTGTCCGCAAATAAGTCGCTCTTTAATTGACGTTGGTTCATTTCAAAATATCTATTCAAAAACTATAGCTCTATAAGAGGTGTTTTTGAAAAGCCAATCGCGCAAGCAATTCTATGATGCAGTTGTCATGGTTCCACTCTGTGGGCTGAGATAACTCTCGATGGTAAACTGCAACTGTTGCCTCGTTCGTTTGAAATTCAACTTCAGCCCCAGAAGTAAAAGTGGAGGGCAGGTATTCTACGCACACATGAAATCAAAATCTGTTCCGCTCTAAAATTCAGGTACCAAGTGGGTAACACGGGCAAGGAATGTAAACGTTCTCTAATAAAGATTACCGTCAACGTTCTATTAGACTGGCAGTGTCGGCTTATCATGCATAAATAAGACGTTCAGATAAGCCCAGTAATTACAAACGGCTTGGCAGAAGTGGTTAATTCAAAATAACTATCGGCAGAGAAGAGTGGTACTCCCTGATTAAGTAACTTTTCCATACCCATAAGCTCACTCTGGCGAAACTCAGGTAACATGGAGATTTCGTCCTGAAGTACCGTACGCGTGCCATTCCTGATGGACAATCGCGAGCAAGCGAGAGTTAAGCGAACGATGTAGCTCCGTATTATGAGAAGTCAGCTAATCTGCACAGATGAATCTATGTAAATTTCACATCATCGTGGTAGGGGGCTTTGTTGAGTTCAACGGTGATACATCTACGAGGCAGTTCGTGTGCATACATACACATTTGAAAATGCGGTTACTATCCACCAGCAAGGTCTTATAAAAAGTTTGTCACTTTATGGGTGTACAATGGGCCGAGAATAATAGTCTGATTGGACGTTGTGAGTAGTCTGAGCGCTAACCACCTATATTTGTTAGTCAGATACTAATACTTGAGAAGTTTACTGTTGGCACGTCCACACAAATTCATAGGATTGATTAGTGTTATCGTTTACATCATTTATACAGGACAGTTACTACCCTGTGATACACCGTGTTACCTGTTACCCATATACTATACTGGGCAGGTGCCAAAATACGATTAGGAATACCCGAATTAGACGCGGCTCGAATACGGAATCGTACTGTTGATAGTCCGTTCACGCTTGTGTGCCGGTGCATATGTCTCGCCGCTTATTCTCTAGGATGGGACATCGCCTCAGTAACCAGTTTACGGAACATCATCTGGATTTGACAATCCCTAGACAGTCAATTTTCTTTTGAGCAAAATCAGGGGTCCGTAGACCTGTATCTTGGTTTGACTCTTTTAAAATCCCTGCAATTAGCATTTGATGTCTTGCCACTGCTACAAGTTTGAGCACTATAGACGTCACTTTAGTTTGCCACTCACTGGGGTAATCCTCCAGCGGTTGTCAAGGTGATGTGTGTGGGCATGACCGATTGCGAACGTGAGTGACTCAACCTGTTTACTATCACTATGGCAACTATCGCGTTAGATTACAACGGATGGCCCTACGCAACAATTACCCACGTTCACTTTCGGGTTGGAATAACACCACATCTGAACAATGGCAGTATATGGATTGACAAATCCTAGTAGAAAGTTTTTGTTTTTTGGCAGAATAATCCAAAGACGTAAATCGTACGATGTTCTCCGGTTCAGCATTTTGCACAATGTGTACATGCACCTAGAAAATAAGAGGGAAATAAGCACATCGGGAGACGGTTGAGGTCATGAAGCTTGTGCACGTGTCTGCAATTGGAAGTTCGGAAGGTAATAACGATGTTGCCGAGACTAACTGAAATCATTAGGTCATGCATACCGTAAGACCCATGGCGTAATGTTCAACAGTTGTTTCTTATGGACCGGAACATTAACTGTAGTCGCACCAGGGATAATTCGTACTGTCGAGCACTTACAAGAGCGATCCCCGAGTCCGGTGCTTTTATCCAAAAGAGAGTAGCGAAAGTCTAGTCAACTGCAAACGTAGTCTATCCAATTATGCAACAAATGAGCTATACATATGGTTGACCAAATATAAAGGTGCATGCACCAAAAACAAATAACCCACCACAAGTGTATCTAGCTTATGACGGAGTTATTGTAGTTCATCAGTCTGTCATTTTAAACTGAGAATCACGTGAAGATATCACAACCACGAATGATCAGGCTATATGGACATTAGCAAAATCGTTCGATGTGTTTAAGTTAGAAGTCAGTTGACCGAAGATTGATCGATCAATTTATTGGAATGCGGTAGTAAATAAAAAGTAACTGCCGATAGAGGTCGATGTCAAAATGTGACAGGTTCAGACCAGTTGCATAATGTGAACTCCACGGCAGGTGAATCGCGCCATTTGCGAAGGTTGGAATAATAATGTGTAAATGTGAACATAGCAATCAAATCACGAACTTGAATAATGAAGTTTCTAGAATGCTAGACTGAATTACTAGATTAACTCACTATTTACTATTTTCAACTAATCAGTGAAACAAAACACAGTTGTAACGCTTCGTCAGTGTTCAACCTGAATGTCCGTTATAACCTGTGTAGGTAGAAAGCTGGCTGAACTATATACTGTGATTTACTTTGAGATTCACAAATGGGTGAGTATTCCCAGCAGTGTACCACATAAACCAGTTGAAAAGCAAAAGGTTCAATCAAAGTTCCCCAATCTTCGCATACATCTGAAAAGTCTGTTACTCAAGTGTATCAAGATTTACTGGGCCATTCTGGTCTGCTTTATTGATTAAAATTGCATAGGCCGATATTATATTCTGTTCAATTTGCTGGCCTGTTGGCAAGGCGGGGTAGATTGCAAAGATCGCCTTGAGGCAATAATATACACAACACTGCTGCTGAACGCCTACGAATACGTATCGAAGTTACATGATTTCTAGTATGCGTACGAAGGTGAGCAGGTAGATTCGTGTAGGCATGTCAAACAAGCTACGTGACTGGTAGTGTTTTGGACTGTACGTTTCTAATAGTTGCTCGTAAGAAATTTAACTGATAGATAGTTATATATAAATGATCCCTCTAGCCACTGTCATGTATGATATATATATACACTTTAGATTAACCGCACAGAGATTGACGCAAACAGACAACAAACACTAGGAATACAATTTAGTGGTATCTGTGGTATTGTTGGCTCAAATAGACGTACAGTTCAAGTTAAAGTTTTCCAGTAAGTTGGTCAGGCGAAGTAGATCATCCGCATTAAGGCAGGTTGACAAAACATGCGTGGTGTTCACACTATGACAACTAGAGTCCGTAGCCTATTTCATTTACTGCGATATTCACAGTAGCTTGGTCAAGTAACAGTAGACGGCTTCACGGATCCAGTAGGCTGAAAAATTCATGAGCATTAGTGCTGTTGGGGAAAACTACATTGTGAGCAAAACAGATGTAGACACACAAGATCAGTCACATGGGAAACTCCTTTCTCTCATTGTGATAACTCCGACGGTAGTTTACAATTAGTCGGCGTACCAACTTCATTTGTCTGAGTTTGAAGTGTCCAGTTCTCGCACAGTGTGGTTGTATAAGGGTCGTTCAGACTAACACATATTCTTCGAAATGAACCTGCGATTTCAATCATTCGGACTCATTCGAATTGACATCTATGTTTTGTGTTGGCTAATTCATAAAACAAAAAACGACTATAACCGCTTTCGCACTCACTTTACACTGGTTTGGCCTGCTATAAGAAATTGGTTACCATAGCTGGACTTTTTTCGTGTCCTAGTTGGAAGGGTCTGAGGCGCACGCAACATAACGGAAAGGTACCGTACGCCAAGTCTGTGTTTTCACTAGAAATATCAAGTAGTTCATTCGAAGATATCACTTAAAACTGTTGATCCATGCATAATCATAAAGTCGTCTTAATTAACAAATATAGCAAGGCATACTTCACAGTAAACGGATTACCTTAATGGTTATTCGTTCATGCATGTGCGGTTGTTAGCAGAAATTTAGATTAGTTTCATCAATTTCCATGTAACTTGCACATACTCTGTTAGCGTGGACGAACAAATCAATCTCAACTTGTTACCTAGTCGAGTGGACAGGAGAATCTGTTCGCAACAACGAACAGTTTGTGATTCGAACCACATTCTGATTATCTCCAGTAGATCACCCTTCAAAAGGATGAAACCAGACATGGAGTGTCCGTTTTGAGATATACAGCAATAAATATTACGACCACAGTTATATAAAGTATCAGGTCAACAAACGACCCAAAACGGTAAGAATGTGTATTGTGGTTCATTTCTAACTCTACAGTTCGTGGCAAGTCCCACTGAACCCTGAATAGATCTGACAGATGACTGAACCACTATTCGAACCAATTACCTTCGTGCTCTGGGGCTTATGCTCCTCGGATAGTAAACGAAAACACAGTCTATGGGAATGCGACAGCTGCGATCAATTGTGGATGATGTTCAACTTGAAAGAAAACACAGTCTTCGAAGAGGTCATTTTCTGTCGAAGTGATCGATTACAAGCAAGAAACTGCTTTGATTAGCACCTTGTTTGGGATTGATCTGCGTTCCTCTTTATCTCACTTAGAAGTTATACGGGATAAGAACGATTAAACATTCTTCTCACCGCAATGTTCGTATATATATATATATATATATATACAAAGCCTGTAGTTAAAAGAACAGTTTATCTTCTTTTTTGTCACATAAATTCTCCGCCATTATACTGTATACTAATGAAGAGTTCAAATCTATCTCTGTCGTCTCACTGTAACGCTCAAAGCTAGCTCCGTGACAAAACTTTACTAACAAGTTGTGATTTCAGCTGGATTCTCCCATATAAATTTCGCAGTGGTTATTTTTATGTAATGTGTAGAAGTTCATGTTAGTGTTAATCAGAATGTTTAGAAACATTACAATACGAAATTATGAAATCCGTCCTAGTTGCATTGACATAAGACTGAATGAAACTCAACAATTAAGACAATGATGATGCTTTTACTTCAGGAGCATCAAACAAGATGTACATCCTTTCGCTTCTACTAGAAAATTTGATACATCCGCGGGACATGCTTATGACAACTGAGCTAGAGAGTAGAGCTAGTGTTGCATAGTTTTGGCAATCAGGATTACACTCGGGTCATTGTAAAATGAACATGACCATCAGGTTGTTACAGTGACGTGTTGAAACATGACACTTCTGTGCATTTGCGACGTAATGATTGACCACAGAATCCCCCACATATTATTGTAGGTTGCTGGATGTGAATTGTTATCCACAAATATCAGTGCACTCAAACTGGTAAATGAAGAGCTTCCGATACTCTCATCAAGTTTTCATATCTGACTTGTTTGCAGAATATGCAACTCTTGTGGAAAGCATGTCAACCGTATCGCTGTCTAGTCGGTCCGTCCAGACTGATTTTCCCTTCCTGACTAGGTATCCTAGCATGCGACTAACTGGCCCAAAAGAGATGACCTTTCACCTATTGGAAGTGCTGTTGAATTTAGTATTCAGTAGTCACTTCGATCATTTTTACTTTTTCAGTTCAGATAACTCTTCCGACAACCATCATAATCCTAAATTTAGTGCTCCTAATATTGGTATTGATCTGCAAACTCCATCAAGTATGCGATAAATAATAAAACTAACCCACAAATTAGTTAAAATCTACAACCTCTAAACACTTGCCGTCCCTATAGTAGGATGTGTGGTCGGAGTTCACTGGGTACGTATACCTGAAGAATGGTGAAAACCACGAAACCGGCCGTATGCCTCTGGTGAGTTTGGATCATTCAACACACCATTTACCTTATAAAAAATTACAATACTAACGTCTAAGAGCTTGAAGTGGACTGAGTTTTTTCACAGCTCCACTTAGTGTTCCGAACATCGGCACTAATTTGCGGACTCTATTGAGTCTGAGATAAATGGCAAAACTAACTCACAAATGAGTTGGAATCTAAATCTCAAATTTCAGAGACGTTCCAACGTAATGAGGCCAATGTTCCTGTCCAAACTTCGGTAAGACCTGTCCAACAATACGCATGCGACGAGGCACTGGGTCTACTTACTCGCTATAACAGCTAAGTAATCAGTCTGACCAGTTCCATCTCGCAATATACCATTGCCTGTCTTACTGTGGACGAAGACGATAGAATTACGTTACCCAAACCTAACTGCGATATAATTTACATCTACGTCCCAATTGATAAGCTTAGGCACGTGCACAGGGCACAAAATCCAATCGTGGGGTGTACTACCGTCCTTCTTCAACTCGTTGCTTGCATTCTATACCGCAGTGGCAATTTAGGTATTTCACCGATGTGCGTCTACGCGGCTCAAGCTGTAGAAAACCGACTTTGACACAAAATATCAGCAGGAGTCCAAGTATACGCAAAACGGTGGGCTGATCTTCCCTAATCCCTTCGTGTTGGCAACCACGGTGTCAACCGCAAAGGAACTTAAGAGGAGAAGTCGAAGTTGCCCCTTGTACAAACTTCGACCTTGCACGTCTCTCCCACCTTCCCAGTTCAAAAACAGTATGAGCTCAACAAATTTACTGGCCGCATGATGACCTCAAAATGGTCGTCAATGCTTTGATGCTGTGCACCATGACCACAGAACGATTGAATTAAAACAAGGACAGCTGATATTCTTGCGGAGACGATATGTATTTTCAAGGCTTTCCCAGAGAGCACTAGGGAATCATACCGGACTATCAGGTGGCGAAAATATGATCATTTAGACAACATAACAGCGTGTTGCTCTTATAGCTTCTGGGACCTCAGTTTGTTGTACGTTACCAAAACGAGAACACTGACTACACAATACATCTTGCAGTTCCGTATGTGCACAACACATTAACAGGGAAAAGCCTCACAGAGTATCAGTCGATAACAAAAACAAGTTGATGTTAATATGTCCATCAGTATGATCAAGGTGTACAGTACAAAGAGTGTTTTAATCAGATGGACAATGACTGGCTGGGAAGAACCGTTCGATACAGGGTGTCTCAAACATATTATAGGTATACAGTTGATTCCTAAGAAGATCATAATGGCTCGCAAAAACGAATTGAGAAGAAAATGCTGATTGACAGTCATATTTCTCATTTATGGTAGCACAATTAGAGCTGATGTTTTTAAAAAAGGAAAGTGTCTATAACGCAGATATCGTAATCAAACCAACGTGCTAGGTTATTCGTTCAAGTGTGTAAGTCCTTCTGTTCTCTGTCACTGAAATTAACATATGTCACACCATATCACTGACGCATGACTCTAGTAAAAACGTGGATACTCTGTTGCAAACAGGTTTAACTTTTAGTTGATTTGCCACACTTTCTTGTGACGTTTTTGAGTTCGTGTTATGGTGAAAAAAACGCCCACGCAGGTTTCGTATACCAATCCCCCAAAGGTGTGGCGCAGTGTGTGTTACGAGACTTCGATATGCCAAAAATGTCTGTTTTATCTGTGGCGATTTCACACCGCGTTTTATGAAGGAGAAACTAGTTTAGCACACGAATACATGGCTTTTGACATCCAGTGTTCTTCCCGTAAATCGATTCTAAAATACTGCCTGATATAAATAGGGCCACTTCATCGGTTCCTCGCGCAGGTACAATTGCGGTAGATTTGCGCGCGCGGTGTTAAATGAAGACCACACGTCGAGTGATTAATATGTATACATGCATAGTTAAATCCATCTCTATAATGCAACCGTGCTGTATTTAATTGCCGGATAACCAATTCTACACATTTTGTGGCCATTACTCGTTAGTACTTTTCCCACGGTTTATCTCCTATCTTAGACATTATTGTTGTGAACAGTGACTATTAGATACAAAGCAACGGGTCTCAATGCTGTAAAAGAGTTACAAGGTTTGGAGGACTTGGAATTTGCAACGTTTGTACAGCATCAGTTCCGTGACATATGAACTCGTCACTGTGGCCTTCACGAACAGTTGGTCCTCCCCACTAGTTGTACCGCTCAAGTTTCATCTCCATAACCCTATGTATAAGTCCTGTGCCTTCCAGTCCATTTGATACATGTCTGTGCAGCGTATTTGCTTATCATTAACTGCCATCGAGATTCACCATCTGGACCGCCTCAATCACTACATCTCAACGGGATCTCGGTTAGTGATAGTTTGTTGCTATTCGGTAATGCGAAGCTAGTGAAAACCGGCTTGTTCTTTTTCTTGTCCCAAACCCCAATCCTATGAGGGGCTAACAATCACTGAGAGTGAATAGGGCTACTGGTCTCTCGGTGAACAACAGTCAGGCACCACCTGATGAAAACCTGTCATTCATCTGGTCCCTAGTCCTCTTCCTCTCACACCAGTGATCTTCACCCGTTAATCCGAATGAATGCCACTCCGTCGAATCCAGTCTGTCGACCGACAAATACCAAGACAACCTGTATCCAGCGGAATGTGACAAACGGACTGAATCGCGAGTTCACACCCAGCGGCTGGATAGACGGCATGAACATCTCAGCGAGAAGTGGTAGCTGTCTGAACGACCGACACATATCAAATACCTTGCAGACGAAGTTAGCAAAGACACCCGCAGCAAAAACAAATTGTTTTGCTCACACTAGGCAAGTGGTTACTCAGTTAGTGCATGTCTGTAAAATGCAATAGGTTTGAGCGAGGACTATTCCGTTTGTACGAAACGTGCGTGTCGTGTCCATACTGGTTGAGTGCTGAAAAATCACCCTGTCTGTTTAGTTTGTCCATGAATTTACCTGAGGTCGTTTACATACAAATCCAAAAATATGACCAATGGTGTCCAGATTGTTCACTATTGGACAGCTAAGGGATAAAACAAGGCAAAACGGCTGAAACGTTGTAACCACAAGCTAGAACGACGCTACGAATGAACAACGGAGGGAAGAGATGCAATTACGACTGAAAAGGAAGAGTACTTGTGTTCCAAAAAGACTTTGAAGACAGTTCATTTTGAAGTGAAATTCACGATCAACTATGAACAATGTTCAACTTATGAGTGCTTATTTTTATTCATGAATGTCACCTAACTGGACAGGTAAAAAATGAGCCAGACGTTTGAATTCCGTAACGGTAACCTCTTAATGTGCGTAGTCCATTCATGCTACGAAAAAATTAGAACAGATGAAGTGTCTTAAGTACACCACGAGCATCAGACAGTGAGTAAGGTCACACACTCAATGCATCTCGGAAATCTTTTATCCCAATCAAACAAAGAATATCCTACCACAGTTCAACAAGCCACGTGGACAATCCACTGGGTTTTATACCACAACATTAGCATATTCACACCGTTCCTACTGGTACCATAGGAACTAAAGGAGTTAACGATTATCTCTACTCTCATAGTTATAAAATCACTTTAGAAGGGTTAGTATGAGTTTAAGATGAAATATTTGGGTCAGTAGAATATTTACAATTCTCACCTATCAGTCTCCAGGCTACATACACGGATAGATAAGTGAAATTGGTCAAGTAGGTAATGGGTAGAAAAGAACGTTTGACAGACTGCGCGTTAGTTATACTACCTACCTCACTGATCCCTTCGGACACAAGTCGTTATCGACTGAAATGAACAATGCATGTAATAAACACTTATTCACCTAGGTGCGATGACAGAACTTGTCAGCAAAATAGTACACTGGTTCATCGTAACTGCTGGTTGATGTACTCTGATGTGCAGCCTGTGTGCCTGGAAACACGTTGAACAAGTAGTCTTTTAAATGCCTATAAAAACCGCCTCAGATACTTATGCGCTTAGATGACATTTTATTCAATGTGACTGGCAGTAGGCGATACCCAGGTAACCACACAAGGCTATTGACTTCTCTACAAAGATAGCTCATCGCACAATTCTTGCTTCAAAAAAACAGTACCTGTAAACATACATTCAACCACATACACGTAGAGGCGTGCAATTGAAATCTTTCCCAAAAAATAACCTTCCTGAAAAGAAGTGAATAAGCGAATGATGCATCGGACCGGAATACTGAGGAAAAGACAACTGCGTGGCTAAATTGCGGCAGGAACTTCAGTATGCACTTCTTACACGAACCAGTATTCGGGTGCTGCGGTCCATATTGAGTCAAAATGTTATGGGATCAATCACGTGGTCCATGTTGAGTCACACCAGTAAGCAATGTGATTAACAGTATTTATTCGTCAACTGACCACCGTTCACAATTATGTTGAGTCGGTTCTAATAGGCTATCGGAGTGTTTCATACAGTGAATCATAAAGCCATTGTCTAAACGGTATCGCACTGTACAGAGGAAGGACTATGCTACAAGTTGTACAGCGTCGGTCCCAATGCAAAATGACTAATCATCAGGTTATCTGGGAACATTCGGCCTTGTCTACTATGTGCTTACCTGTCGTAACAAACCCATGCCTCGCCGTTTCCAAGTTTTGTCTGATAAATTGTAACCTGTGTAAGCTATTTCTCAGCTTAGTCTCATTTCCGAGTTGCACCGCTTTATTTCAAACTCAGTCATCTGCGTCTAAAATCAACCACATTGACCAACAAAGTATGCATGCAAAGCGTCTCAGGTTTATACAATCGCAAAATATATCCTGACTGTAGACTAGTGAGACCAAAGGATCAGAATGGTTTTGTTGCATTCAACCCGTAGGAATCAACTCTGTTCGTTAAGTATAGTACCTTCGACTGGTCGCATTCAGTGCCGTTAAATCCACAGTCTGACACATCTCAACCTCCACGTCCCAACACCTTAATGAAACTGACTAGGCTTAAACATTACTAACGACCAGTTGACAGAGCGCGATGCTGAAGACCAAGCTGCTCGCTAGTGTGACTCAAGTGCTATCATTCATACGTTTCAGAATGTGATAAGGCGACTCAATGTTGGCCTTAGGATAGATCAAGGTTATAAACTTCTAAGATTCACCACCTATCGTTTGGACCTCCAAATCATAATGGCTTCTAATAGCATACTCGGACTAGTCATGATCGATTGTCAAGTGTTTAAGAGTAAATATCAATGGGTAAGTTAACTGTTGGCGTGACTCAAACAGGAACACGTGGATGGTGCACAATACGGTTATTAGCCAATGATACGTGAATTCAACGTCGACGCCGGAAAGCAGAAATTGAATCACATAACAACCGTATGTTGAAGTTACTACAATAGTGCGACTGCGCAACAGGCCTTCCAAAAGTGGATGATGTGATGGTAGCTAGAGTTGGCTGTTCGCTCGAAAAGACCCAATCTCAGGTACGACGGCCAACATTGCACAATCAATTAACATGCGCGAACTGACCAACAAACCGAGCAACAGGGCTGGATCAAAAATCAGCAATGCGGACGCAAGACAAATAACATTCTCCCAACGAGATCAGATAGACCATTAATCAGTGATGTTAGGCGAAAGAATTAATTACAAGATACGAGTGCTGATCACAAATACAGCTGTTTTAGTTTACTAAAACAGATTTCTATCGGAGTCCGGTCTTGGTTTTGAACTCACAATCGGTCACTGAATAAGGATCTTAACCCGAAGTTCCACTTCCCATTAGAAGCCAACCATTTACTTAGATTTTCGTATTTTTGTGGAGTGATGGTTGTTTCGTTCTGTGTACCTAGGAGGCTCTGACGTACCATCCACCAAACGAGTATTTGACAACCTCGTTTGCCAACCGTTGCGCAAACCCCAAGCACAGCAAAATTAAAAGCAAAAAGAACACGTTTTCTGCGTCGGGTTACTGGACAGTACAAAATTATTTCAAGCAAAGAGGCGAAAAAGCATTTGCTGTGATTTTCTGTAATGTATCGGAGGAAAGTAAGATTTCCCAATCCACTGATAATCAGGATTAAAGCAGTGAATGAATTTTATTCACGGTGTGGTCTATACTGCTTACCCGCATTCAAGTTTGAACTACTATTTCACAGACTCTCAATAAACTTGGCATTGCCAATGAAAAAATAAAGCGTGCAGTGAAAAAAAGCTATGTACATTTTTGTGCCTTTCAGTAGAAAGTTTAATAAACATTAGGGGTTTATCAATCTCTTTGGATCGCGAGGTAAACAGTTTGAATCCCCAATCGTAGATAGTTTCATCTTTGATGCATATTCCTACACGTAAGTTATGAAGAGAAAATTGTTCCAAACATTCCGAAGATTAGCCATAGGTAATAAACTTTACTGAATTCGCAGTTAATTGTAATAAGTTCTTTCGTGTGAAAATTGACTAGTTCACCTTGCCATATACAGCATACGCTCGTTTTGTAGTAAGATGTTTGTCGTGCCAACAAACGGCAAACATGACCATCCTGTTGACGTGCCTGCGCAATGTTTGCATTCATAGCGCGCATCAACGCGTCACACAACTGGGGTTGACCGAAAGAAGGAACACTGAGTCAAGATGTTCGGGCGGTATGCGGGTTCATCGTCACGCGGAATCTAGAATGTTGTATTGTGGTTCGTACGGTGCTGTGTTCAAGTGCACACCACCGGAAGAGATGTATGCATATATGCAAATGTGTACATGCACATTCCATATTCAACTGTTACCTATACTGCTTAGACATGGTGCAAATGTAGAAGAGTCACGCGACCAGCAGCACAAAAACTGAAATTCCCGTGACATTTAGTTACATTTTTTTTAGAGTCCATCACCAATGTGAGTTAAGTTGTTTGTGAACAGTCAGTCTTATGCCTGGTGTTTCATTCGACATACTAGACAAGTGGTTGTGTTTGCGGAGACAACACTGGCTAGATAAGCAAGTTCTCTTACGATGACTTGTTACTTATGAATAAGTGCATCAGCAGAAACGCGTACAGTTGCACGGTCTCTGATCGCTATGGTCACTAGGCCCACCAACTGAAAATCAAAAGTCTACTTCAGCAAACAAAAATTCGAAGTTATTCAACACAATCAAAAAGGTTTGCATAAAATGATGTACTTCCACGGAGAACTGAATGCGTCATGTTCAGCGCATGTGCTCCGTCCACCTGGGCCACAGTGTCGATGGTCAGCACGGCGGAACTCTTTCGCAAAGCAGTCTCTAGTATGCGGTAGACGGCTTACTGATCAATATCTTTGCGTGACGAGAACATAATGATTTCAAATTTTCTGTTCCTAGAATAGACTAGGTGACACCGAGGACAACGAGCATCGTTAAAATTGCAGAACTTTGCCACATAAAGTTAGAAAGAAACAACAGTTCGGTTCATCTACGAATTATGTAAGTTAGTGCAGTGTTGCTAGATGTATCCCAAAGAGAATGGCGCATGCTAACATAATTAACCGGTGATCTAATTGAGAAAGAACCGTACACCCATAAAAAGAGACAACATTGCATCAATTAACTAAATATGAACACATATTGTGCACTTTAGACGAATGATACAAACATAGTCAGATGCAACCCCAAAGACATACCAAATAAGAACCATGGGTAGGAAGTATAAATGATCAGCCTCTGTTACGTGTAGGGTTTCAGCTCCCGATAATTCTTTACTTCCCTGTACCTCTTCGTTGGGAGAAAGATCTTGCTACTTGGGTATATTCGTTCAGTTCAGTGTGGATCAGTCATTCAAACTAGTGGTTACTTTGAGAGGCCGCTCTTACGAGGGCGCTCGAAACGGCCATGTTCCACGGAACATAGTTTCACAAACACGATTTACTGGTCAACACTTACCACATGACTCAACCTCCACTGCATACTCCACCCCCAAGCCGAGAGCTTGACATTAGTGATTACATTCAGCTGTGAGTATCACGTCCTACGCTAAACGGGAGCCGAAACGCAGACGTGCAAAACATGGATTACGTAGGCGTCTCAGTGGTGCCGCATATGGAATGGGTCAGTTGATGCGCAGGTGATGACCTGATAACGTCAGCATAACTGAACGGTAAAAGGCAATCTTGGTGATCGATCACCCACATGTTTATCTTCATTTCATGAGCTGTCTGCTAACTAGGAGTGATTTTCATTTACGATGTACATATGCCTAGGGCAAACCTTTGCGGTTCCAGAAAGAATTACGCCACTTATTCCGGAAATCTGATAGACTGTTGGAGGATTTTATTCAGTGAAACAAATGATTTCCCATTAGGTGTTGATTTATTAAACATGTTCGAATCAAGTGAGAGTGGACGACAGGATATTTCAACTCATATAACAAAACCATCGAGAACCCATCCATGTTTGACAGTCGTTTGAAACTGAACATAGAATGAAACCAAAAGCCAGGCTGATCGGCTAAGACATGCAAAACTTCTCTCCTGCGACCAGTGCACCTTTGTAGTCCATCTTGCCTACTGTGCTCACCAGATCGTTCCACTGAGCAACGATCAGTAAGCCTTAGGCGATCGATGATAATCGGACCTATAGACTTGCATCAATCAATTTGTTTGTTTGAGTACGAAATCCACCGTCTAATTAGTGGGTGATCAACCGTTCGTCCATGAGTCACTTTTACTAACTCTCTGTGAGACAGAAAATGCTCGTTTGAAGATAGTGATAGTAAGTGTATACAATAAAGTTGATTGTTATGATGACTTGTAAATCTAAGCAAAAAGCATACTAATCCTGCCGCGCGCAATTTTCTTATTCAATTCTATAAACATTATCTATATGAGATTATTTTCAATGCATAACTCAGAACCGTATACTGTGAATCAACCTTATGAAACAACACAGCCCGCACCGTGAAATGACTAGCATTCCTGAATGGCTGAACCATATTACATGATTGACAGAAATGCTGTGAGTTATAAAACCAGCAATATGGTGAAAACAAAGTGCTCTTGATGAGAAAAACTACCGATTGTCAGCAGTGAAGATGTGATTACACCTGAAAGAGTGTGTTCACTCGTTATTTACTAAATATCAAGTTGGCCCATGCCTAATAACGAGTAAAGAACCTGGTAACTTAGAAGTACCGTTGATATATTCTGGAACAACTTGTTGGCAAGCGCCTGAAAGCATTTTAGCGAATCGCCGGGGGATGGCAGTTTCCTGTTCTAGAATTCAAAAGACAGAATACTTGGTTCGCCCACTTGTGAATATTAATTTACAGGTCGTGCTTACTGGTTTAACAAGTGCTTAAGGACTAAATAGAGATGTCAGACTCCGTTCATAAATGACTTGGAGTAGAAACCAATTGGTGAGCGCTCCATCAACATCAGTTTAGGTCAGCTATCTTCGATGTAGACCATATTAGCAGAATATATGGGTATAGACCGAGCCGCGAAAGTTGACAAAATCGAAACATTGGATGATTATAATCCGGAATACGATAGATCAATCACTGTGAGGTGCTAGGGGTGAACATACTACGTAAAGAACTTTACCGATCAACATCCATCAAGTACAGCTGATAGCTTTCGATGAGCGATTATACGAAGTGTCGAGGCAGATCTGTTCTCTTCACCTAAGGTCATGTAATATTTCCGCCAACTGCGCTGCTTCGGAGGATGTTCCGTCTTCTCGTAAGTGAGAGAAAACGTTTATGGATGACTGTGAAAGTTGCTTGAATTGTACACATATGAAGTCCAGTTTTACATGCGCCTGCGCGGAAACTCACCAATTTATTCTAAAGAAAACTAAAATGCTGTTTCGGTTTATTTGCTGAAAAACGTATCCCCAAAAGATTTCAGGGCATGCGGCCATTCAACAAGTCAAATCGCTACGCGGTTAAAGATGTACTGTATCCGTTCATTAGGGGAACTCACAACCATAAACAGTGTCTTCATTCGTTCACAAGTGGCGAGCTTTTGAAGGACACTGAGGAATACCTGATTGTCCGGTAACAATGTTGAACATTATCAGGTGAGTTATTGTATCCAACAAATTTAATGATAGAAAAATATAATATGAACCGACAAATGCCATTACAGACTGAGAAAGTACGGCTGAGAGGTAAGCATCCTGGAAATAAAAATGGAGTATACAGTGAAGGCCTGACCCATTCTATACCACTGTATGGTGGCTGTTCAATTTGGACGTAAGCTATGCACACACAGAAATGAAAACAAGCTGATATTCTATAACAGCGCTGCTCGCAGTACTGAACGTTGCCTTTTTTGCCAGTAATATTTGTTTCTCGAGACCGGGTGTACCTGGGTAGAAACAATTCCACTGATTACCGAAGGTATAATATCGCTACAGATCCCTGGATCTCAATTTAATCGGAAGATTCTTGCGCATGTCAGAGCGGAGAATATACAACATAAAACATTTACTGTCTCGCAGTTTGTAAGAAAAGGCTTTAAGTCATTCATCGACAAACTGATGGACGGTGTGTACACTGGATGCACTGATGGTTTGTAAATTTTACAAGCCTTTTAAAAGATGGAAAGTTTTATCGAGAGACAACAGTAGCACTATTAAAATGCATGTGAGAAACCTGTAACCAGAGTTCTCCATGAAATTCTGCATTTATCTCGTTGTATATCAAACTTACCTACCAAATGCCTAACTGGATCTGTTTAACTGTCTTGCGTAAACTTAAAGAGATTAAATTATATCGTGTGTTACTTGATGTTTAGTTGAAATGTTGGAAACTTTTGATGAAGTGTTTTCGTCCTGATGAAAGAATACTGAACAGTTTAAATGAATACCTTTTTTAAGACAATGCCATCCAGTTACATGAGGTACATACGAAAACGCTGACCTATCATGTTTTGTTACTGAATAGGAAGATTAATTCGAACAAATTAAGGACGGAAACATATTTGCTGAATTGCGGAGGCGGATATATTTGCCACTGTAAAGACAAAGTAGCAGACTGCACTTTTAGAGCAACTACACACTGATTATGTAAAAAATCCGCGTTTGGTTTTGTTCGCTTGATAGGACGATTAAAAGAAAATACAATATGTGTGTTGGGTAACCTGCGGACATTGAACCATTCGTTATATCCTAACCGATACACAAGCGTTCACAAGATCACGCTTTGATTCATTTGCCGTAAACCCGTGTTGTCTGGGTTGTCAGATTTTAGCTTATTCCATAGACCCTCCTTAACAGCATTGCACTTTGCCCCATAGGTAGCCGACTGGCACCAAACTTTAAAAAAACTCTTGTTAGTTAGGGAAACTGTAACAATTCAACTAAGATGCCAAGGTTGATTAACCAACCTAAACTAGGAAGTGACAGCAATAAACAAATTACTTTCGGCGTTAATCCCGCTGAGGACATGATTTAACAGTTCCGATTGAAACATGCTGTTCATCTGATTCTGAAGAAATTCTCGTTGAATGCATGCAGTGATTTATACTAGACAAACCACAGGTAACGGAAGTTTGGCAGCTGCAGCGCACTGAGTGTGGATAGGAAGTGGTACAGGGCTACAATATAGGCAAGTTTGATGCCAACTATAAAAAAGGATGGTTTCACTAGAACAAAACCACTCTGTTAAGTAAACTGTCGTCCTCTCATGACAACTGTTCCAAAACGAACTGCTGTCAAGTTCTGGTTACATTCACTGTCCTCCTCATTCTCCGGACTTGACTATATCTACACTCACTATGTCAGGTTTCTTGAGAAGTAACATTCGTCAGGAAACACCAAATGCTTAACTGACTAAAAAACCACACCAGAACCAGTATCCACAGCAAGGTATAAACAAGCTTACTGCAGTTCTGAATAGTAAACGGAACTGACCACAACTCTGTGCGAGCATACGCAACGGTCGCCAACTAGGAGTCAGTTACGCCACCTGATGTGCACAAAACGATATGAAGAACTAAAAGGTTAATTTTCAATCTAAACCATACAGTTGCACTAAACAGTTCAAAAGTTAGTGACGCAATAAATACTTCCGTCAATTGAGAACAACTTCGAAGAATTCTGGGGGGGGGCAAGTACATTTTGTGACAGTCCACACAATACTGTGTATGACTTTTGTTCGTTTCAATTCCATTATGTGACTAGTGAAGGACAATCGACACGTGACCAAAGATGAACTTATCTGTCAGACTGTTGGAGTTTGGTTAAGGTGCCAACACACAATTGACTGGTGATACCTTTGTAAAAGTGCATCATTGGTTCAGCGGTTATGCACACTTACTATGTAAATCAGTCACCGTATTGCTACTACTATGATTGTATCGGTCAAACTGAAATGCGCTAAAGGCACTGAAAAAAGGCTGTTTCTTATATGAAGTCTATCGTTGTAATCTACGGGAGGAATGCGAGATAACTAACTAAGTACACGAAACTGCCTTGTACTCAACACCGATCTATCAGATAAAATAAGTCACTTAAACCTGTGAGAGGATTTTGTATGTGCATGGCAAACAGTAAAGATAAAGGATCACTACCAGCTAAAACGTCCAGTTTCAATTTTGTAAGACAATGATAAATATGCGAAGGAGGCGGTAGTGAAGGCTACACAGTAAACAATAGTAGCGGTGACATTTTGAACCGTAGCCGATAACGAGTGCAGAACAACCCAAAGTGCGATGCAGTCGGTGTAGATAACGATTACACCTACTGCATTCAAATAATCCGCATCAACATTCACTTTTTTACTACGAAATTAAATCTATTGGTGGACAGTAGGTGATTTTGGGTTAATGTGAATAGAAAACCATTCATTATTGACCGCAGCTGTCTCATTCCCATGGGTCCCTCAGTTAGCCTCTTTATGAAAAAAATCTACCACAATCACTACTGTTATAGCTCATTAGTAGTGAATATCTTACCACGGCCGAGATTAAAACTGCATCCAAGCTTTCATGAGGCGAACGCTACGCTATTCGTCTCTTTAGGCACAACTGGATTACCACATGCAAACGCTCAGCCACATTCGTTGGGAGTGGTCGTGCAACCTGAATCTTACTCACAAGTAAATGAAACTCAGTTCACTTTGACCAGTTAATGAACCAGGAATCACGTAATAATAATGAAAAACTTCAAAACCGTCGCGTTTGTACCACATAATATAGATGAAAAGTTGAAAAAAATCGGATGAGAATCCCCCCTCCTTAAGCTCACCAATGCATAATTTGAAGCACCACAGGCTCCACGTTATGTGTACGACAGATGTATGTGAACGACTATAACATAGTCCAAATGTAGAATAGTGTCGATTGACTTTGAAACGCCATGCACACAATGCACGAGTGATTTGCTTGAATTGAACGTCTAACACTTGTCTGACAATTAGCAGAACGATCATAAACAGCCTTTATTTCTAACTTACAGTCTAAACGATCAAAGTGTTCACCCGTTTGCACCTGATTAGTTTTCATCGGTATGGTATGATCTGATTCTGACATATCTGATGAAGTTAGAAGCGGGCGACAACTCAGTTATACTTCGATCTACAAATCCGGAAGAATCGTGATGATGCATGTGGAGAGGAATATCTTTCTCAATAACAATTTTTAACCCATTAAAATAAAAAGTATGTGCCCACAATATCAGATTTCTACGCATGGAATTCTCTCAGGTAGTTTAACCAATGACATGTCGCATACAAATAACCAGACGTGCAGTTTCTTTTGGAATCTAAGATAACCAAATTCGTTCGCCCCTAAATACAAACAGCCCAAGGATTGGACCACGGCTTCAGATAAATGAATCATAAGTAACGCTAACTTTTGTTTAGATACGAGTATACTAACAATTAGCATAGTTTAGACAAACTCCAGTGTTTTCTTACACAGTTCAACGCCATTCCTAGAAGAACAGGAAAGGATCAGGCGACCTGACTAGACAGCAGATCACCATCCACGCCAGTAAACAAATCGATTGTAGATAAAACAGCCTGTGAGTATGAGAGTTTTCCAGTGATGGATGGCGCCCACGTGACATCGCTTACAGACAATAGATGAACGATGACTTGTTCTGCATCAGAGGTTAGTAACAAAGCAGATAAATCGATCTGAGTTATACCGTGCGTGATCTATAACGGTATGAGTCGTGTTAACATGTGATCATGTGTAAGAAACGACGTGGAGTCGGGTTGAGAGATTGAATGGAGCGTTCATGTATGAAACAATTTCGTCAATTTTCATTAACTCCAAACGAATTAGGTTGGCAAAGTAAAGAAGAGAGGGCGATCAGTACAAGATGAAAAATAGTTCAATCGTGGGGATGTAAGAAAATGGTAGTATAGTTTTGTAGCGCACACAGTACATGGAAAAATTCTGGAAAGAGATCACTTGTAAGATCAGGGTGAATAGGACAAACATAATATTTAGCGTACCCCATAAGCATAACATGAAAAAAAATTAACAGAAAATGCTGGCATGGTAAGCTGTAAAAATTACAGGTTTTGTTTTATTCACTAACAAAGCGCTGCGAAGGAGATCCTACCTGTTAGACTTAACAGAGAGTTTTTCAGTGAGGAGAACTGTTTTCGATACTACCTCATGTTAGGCTGGTGCAATCATACATTAGATTAAGTAACAATTAGGGAAGTTGTTGAGCAAGAGTAGTACGAGCATGGTGAACAATAACCAGTTGGACGAAACTACTAGAACAACTAGTTATTATCGACAGTACGTTGATGTTATTTGAGTAGTGGATAATACCGAAGATTTACAAAGGCTTTTGACTATTTTTAACAAGGCGCGGAAAAACATCGTGTTCACTTTGAAACAAGAAACTGATGATCAGATGCTATTTTTAGACGTAACACTAACATGCAGATCAGATGGGTCGTTACACTGGAGTGTAAATATAGGAAGAAAACATGGAGTGAGCAATACCTACACCTTCACAGTTACGTGCCGATTAGTCACAAACCTGGCCTTGTACGTCGTTTGAGTAATAAAGTAAAAAGAAGTATTTTAAAACAATGCGTTCCCTTGATCCAGTTCACTAGTAACGATAGAAGACATACGTCGCGAGATGTTAACATTTCGTTTACTCTCTTCAGTCACGAACGTAAAACATTGAAATTCATAGGACATGCGAATAGCAACAACAATAGAAACAATCAACGATTGGAACTGATAACAGTCCCTGTTTTGTACGCTGTTTAACTAATAGGGTAAAAAGAAGTACAAAAGATATAATAGAATTGGAGCTAAACATTTTACGGGATATCCTTCCTTATAATGCCAATTCTGAGAAATTTACTACCGGAAACATGCAAGAAACCGATGCAAGCCTCAATAAATACTACTGATAAGCAATAGGTTTATATAACTGCCGTTTAAAGAGGGCGGAACAACTGAGCTGGTATACTGCCAACTAGCTGATACAATTAGCAATACCTGTTAAGCTGCAAGTTCTGTCATAACGTCCCACTCAAGTCAGACAGTGCAACTTAGTCTAAAAATTAATATGCCTAACGATGCTGCTTCATTTTTTATCTATTCATGTGACTGTTCCTGTGGTTCAGCATATACTGGCCGCGTTACTAGGTGTTTGTCGGAATGAATTCATAAACACTGTCTGACGTACCTTCGCTCGTGAACAACAAAGAACATCAACTCATCCATTCTAGTCCACCTGGACGACTGTGACTGAAACACAGATACGGAAAGGGCGTTTCACATCGTCTACCGTGCCCCGACTACTATCACAAGAAAGATCAAGTAGTTCATCCTGTCTATAGTTGAGGTGATCGCAATCCGATTACTCTATCCGGATTTGTGTGTTCAAAAACAGTTCGTCCACAGATTTCGTAAGTGATGACAAAAACAACAAGGAAATCCCTCAACAAATAAATGTTGATAGACTCAATCAAAAGCCGTATATAAAGCCAAAGACAAACGTGAACCGTGCTTAACGGTCAGGAGTAAGTAGTTAGG
The DNA here is from genome assembly GCA_013368495.1 of Paragonimus heterotremus. Lineage (NCBI taxonomy): Eukaryota > Metazoa > Platyhelminthes > Trematoda > Plagiorchiida > Troglotrematidae > Paragonimus > Paragonimus heterotremus. The sequence continues at coordinate 36,632 of LUCH01000694.1, read as the reverse complement.
ACGGCATAACGTAACTTGAAAGGTTTCAACTATGATTACCAAAAGATAGGGTAATATGATACGATACTGACACGATACTTTCTTTGATGTCACACCCGCGGTCGGTTTATATCCATCAGACTGACTAAAGGTTGGATAGATCTGGCTGTAACCAAATAAACGCCAAGGAAGTTTAATCGCAGTTTTTGTGTTCGGATAACCGGTCAACTCAACCTGGAATATGAATGTGAAGGCTACAATCTAATGCAAGTGTCAATTTGTAATACGCATCTAGTAGAGATGTCAATAGAACAACGATTGGAATTAGCAACCTTCAAGGCAAAAAAAACAGAATTAATATGTGTACAGTTAGAGATCCTTTGAAGATCATAAATTCTGAGCCGTTTTGTTTACAGACAGCAGGGGACTGATCAACAGGCGGTGAAAAAAAATATATTCGTTGTTAATATTTCAGTCTAGGCTCAAATGAATGACGGCCGAGTCGATTAAAACTTCCGCCAAAATATCACAGTAGTTTCCCGTTCAAATCTAGACTACATTGTAGTGAATACGATCGATCAAACAATACTACTCGTGAGCAGGACAATGGATGTATGTATTGGGGTATCGAAGTGCCGAAGGAAACTGGGAAAAGAATCATTGAAGAGCATTCTGGTAGAAAATGGAATTATCAACAAATGATCTTGTCACTGACAACCGAATCATCATTATGTGCAATCAAGGGCTTGTTAACGCTACGTTGTTAACGCGTATGCCAGCTGCGTCAGTTCCTCTTTGTGTCACTCGTGTTTTCAGTTCAAAACACTATTTGACCGGAGTTCAAAAACAATGGACCTGAGCTGACCAGCTGAGTTGAGAACACGTACTAAATACAACGATGCCAATATCAGCTTTCGGGATCGAAGCTTCTGTACTACCCGGACTTAAGTTACGACAATAAACCTAGCGTGCTGGTTAGAGCGAAATACTAAGTGAAGTTTTGTGAGAAGCATATCGTGGTTGGTATCGAATAACGATGATGAACATATATTAGCGTATGTGTGAGATGAAGAGCAGATGGAAGGAAACAAGGTTAATCGGTTAAGGAACTGATGTGTGCCGCATCCATAGTTCTCCAGGTAGACTACTCCGTTTATACGGAATGTAGAATCGTGTTTGGGCGGCTGCTACAACAATATCTTGTGAAAGTCTACATTTTATCGCACATTATTCAAAGCGGTTTGCAACGGTACAGTCAGTGAAGAATTTACGGAGTTGCAACATTCTTACAGTCTAGTCAAGGCCACTTCGTGTATGCTTCTCTCAGTTCTAGTGGCAGAACTGTGCCTCCAAACAGATACACTGCCAGGAACACTAGTAATGCAAGGTAATATGTGGTGAACATTTGGTCAACATCGTTGCCTCATGAAGGAGTGGCGGAAATTCTAACCGCAATAGTGACAAGGATATACTCTGCTGACGAGCTCTAGCAAGAGCGAAACTCCAGTCTAGCGCTTCTTTTCAGAACAGGCTGGGTGGAAAGTCTATATGAATGTGGAAACTGCGGTCAACAGTGGGTTACGTACAACTTGGAACCAGTAAGTTCGCCCAACTGATTACTAAGAGGGTGGCAAAACTGACAGCAACTTTTTCCTATATATCGTGTTCGGCTCCCAAGCTGCCATCTGTGTGATTTACACAATCTGAAACTGGAGACATCAAAATAAACGGTAACTAATGGGGAGTGATTGTGACTTCAGTCTATTTGAAGTCAGGATAAATGTTGAAGCGAGGCGTTGAAAGTAGTTTCAGTCATAATGGCAATACACACTTGAATTTGGTCTTTGCTACACTGCTCCAAACATTACATAAGAAGACTGTTCAGAAATCTAGGCCCATTGACAACAGTCTGTAATAAAATAATCGAACCAATCATTTCAGTAAGCGGATATCTGAAAATAGAAACCGAAACGCAGTCAACGGTACGTATCCGTACAATCGAGAATTTCCGGTGCCCGCAGTTTGTGTTAGAATTTTGCAACACCGTTTCACGATTATTGCTGAGAGAAGAAATGTTAGTACATCTTTCTATGAAAATTTGGAGTCCCAAATATTCCGCAAGTAATTTCGGTATAATATGTAACAAAGGGCTTATTATCATTTCTCACCAAGTGGTGTCATTAAAATCACAACACAAAAAAGTCGTTTGGCGTCCGCCTGTTCGTAATGTGGTAGAATAATGGTTGCATATTACTATCACCATTCGCATATGTAAACAAGATGCTTGTATGGAGTGCGCTTTAAAAAAGGTCCTCTAGTGATATGAGCGTGTGTCAGGCAAGGAAGTAGTACCTACCAACGGTAGCTGACATATAGATCAGTCGACAACCTAAGGACTCAATTGAAAGCCGATTATTCCCAAATCCGCCCTACCACCTCCTGCAACAGTGACCACACTCGAAAAACGCCAGGTTTCAGTGTGAGAAAAGATAAATTTCAACAGGAGGGAAATCGCTAAGAAATACAACACTTCACCACATGTCATCGGTCTTTTCCGGAACGATTATTCATCACATGTTAACAACAACACTGAAGGATGGTTTTTCAAATTGACTAAATTAGACAAGCCATGTGTAAGACGCCCGACGTTCGATACGACAAGGAATAATTTCGCGTGCAGCCAAACGCCTGTGCTGGACATTTTTATCAGAAGAATGTAGATTATTAGGAGGGTACTTGTGAATGAATTATCAAAACAGTGAAAGATATAATTTCCCAATCACTGTAAGCATTCGGCGTGGTTTAAAGTAAGTGAGGGCTCACGCAACCTAGTCATCTAATCCGGACTGTGTGATTTTTTCTGAAGAAATGAGTTACAATTTAAGTGGTCGTGATGCATAGAGGTGACCTTCAGTTACACGAGATGTGTTGCGGAAAGAAGACCACTGATAGCTTTTGAATTTATTTTCAAGAAGTATGAGTGAACTGGCTATTATCAATGGTGAGCGGCATTCAAGTGTTATGATATCGAAATCTTGATCAATGTCAATTATCACATAACACGCCGATGAAAGTAATCTTCTAGAAAGACAGTGGTTGAACACGAGCGCCCCATTTCACAGAAAGGTGCCTTATTCTATTGTTAAACTGTAGGTCATTTGATGCTGATCCAAGCCCGATCGATAATTTATGAGACTTATTAGGTTTACAGTTATCCAAGCAAGCCACCAATTACACTTCCATGGCTGAGTTGGAGGATGACTTAAGACGAGGGCCCAATGAAGTGGTTTAGACCTGTTTGGATTGTCGTGTAGAGATAACTTCAGAACGCTGTACGAGAATTCCCAAGAGGGTCCTATTAAATTCGCGTCAGAAAAGTATACGTCAAAATGGGCTTATCGTGTTCTTGAGATCATTTTTGCAACGCCCTCCATAAGCACATAAAAGGGAATGGACTTCCATGAGCTTACTTCACTACTGGTGTTTTCAACCATCTCAATTAATTCAAAAACACCATCATCACAACGGCCTTGAACATGACAAGAAGGTACAGTGACCCGGGCCGCTGATCACTTCAACAATGATATGGACTAGCCTAGAAGAACAAAAAGTTATCAATCAAAAGACTACAGAAGAGAAATAGAGATAATACGAACGCAGATAAGCCATTGACTACGACACACCGCCATCTCTGATAGCGTCACTAACGAGCGATTTGTCTGATCACGAGGAACCCATCCAGGCAGGCGACACCTACCCACTTTGCTCAATGGAACAATCAGAATCTTCATATTTCATAACCACGTTGTTGCTTGACCACTGTGGTTTCATTCAACTGTTGGTGGTCTAAGTATATAATGCTCGGTACAGTAAACGTCTAACTAGCATACGAAGTACGTTACCTAACCATCGCAGGCTATGCAGCGTGAGTAGCTGACCAATTGAACGTGCATCCTAAGCGTTCCGGAATACGCGTCGGCGAACTGCAACATTGCACAGGCGATCAGTCCGCTTAACGTGAGCTAATTGACGGAGACAACGACGGCCAAACACAACAAGCTAGTTCACAGCTTTCTTACGAACAGGCCACGTTCCCAACCAATAGAGCAAAATAGAACGTACACAACCACTATATACTCTTTCCTTCAGCGACAACCAAGCGTCTTTTCGATGCCACAGATGATGCAGTTTGGCGAAGTCATCTCATGCCTTTGCTATCCTCGCTAATATCTCATCAGCAATATTACAGGCTGACGAGATAGTACTACCCAACTATGTAAATCTGTACATAGTCTCAAGCGGATTGCCTGCAATAAAGAAAGTAGGAATGGAAATGCCATAGTCTTGAAACAGCACTTTACGACTTGAAAGTGCGAAGCGCATTCCATACAAACCAGGTCGGTCGCTCAACCTGTCCAGCATGGTCTGCATGTTTTCGGCAAAAGGGCTAAGTGAGGTAATGTCATCCACACACTCCAGGTCGGTCAACCAAGCAACAGGAAGTAACTCAACATCAAGCTTATTGGACTCTTCAAGCGCACCCTCCAAAATGTCGTCCATGACAAAATTGAGCAGGACGAGAGAGACCGGAGACCGTTGACGAACACCACTAGAAGTGATGGACGCCCGAAACAGTCGTCCATAAACTTATTGCAGAGTGAGCATACAGTGACCTGAAGAGATTCGCGCAATTCCATGGAAACCCCTTGCGAAGAAGGCAGTTCCAGAGAACGTTACGAGCAACTGAATCGAAAGCAGCCTTTGCGTCTAAAACAACATGACCGTCGGCTGCTTGCAAGAGTGCCGATGTTCTAAAATCCACCGCAAGGTTAAAAAATTATGGTCAACGCACCCACGACCAGATCAGAATCCTGCCCGTTCTTCACGTGTATGACCTTCTATAGGTTTAGTCAGCCGACGTAAGAGACCAGTGAATATCCTGGACGCAACGGACACCAAGCTGATGCCCCTGTGGTCGTCACATAGTCTTCGGGCCCACATCTAGAAAACGGGAATTACTGTTGAAAGGCACCAATTACGACGTACTTCTTCAATTTCCCAAACAGCCTAAATGGGTTTTGTCAGTTCTGATATCAACCTCTCCTCTCCATCCTTGAAAAGAGAAAGAGACAAAAGATCTGTTCCAGGAGCCTTGTTACATTTCAATAACTTGAACTCCCAGGCCACTTCTGCTTCTGACGGCCATCCGTCTGAAAAGCAGCAACTGACCATTTGGTCCGTTCGTCTACATGGTCCGTTTGAGTCAAGATGAATGGTTCCTCGAAATGTTCAGCCCACCTGGCAATTCGGTGCGACTGATTGGTGTTAATTGAACTATTTTTTTCATATACAGTTTCACACCGACTAGACGGCCAATACAAACAAAAATTAGAGAGAAGGATTTATAACATTTCCCAGATAAAAAGACTCTTACCATCTCTTTCGACTGTTCGATCAAATGGTGCTCAGTCTTTCCATAAGCTTTTAGTCGACTTGCGTTTGAGTTTTCAATGGTCTTCATCATATTCATAGCCAGATTGAATCGCGCTATGCTCGTCCATAAGGTTTATCGATATGAAAGAATTCCAGTTCTGTCGCAAGTGTTCAAGTCCTTCGGAACATACCACTTCACAACAAATTTTCAGGGCTGCTGGGCAATTTTTCACCAGTGCTTTTCACTACGTCTTTCTTACACTGTCCATAGTAGAATGTCACTTACTGAACTTACGGGTATGACCTCTGGGCAAGTGCCAAAACAAAAAAAGGGTAGACATAACAGCATGGTCCGAGTTTAAATGGCTGCTTGAAAATGTATTATTTTTAAGAGTGAGACAGACATTTAAGCAGCACTGTAAGAATGTATGTAATCAGGTCGTCTGAAACATAATGGATGACCCCATCGTTTTCCGTTGGATGTATTTGGTCATCGAATTTCTGCGCAGATTGATTAGTTACCAGAACTATGTTTTCATGATTATTTTAAGAGAAACCAACACGTGTTCACATTAAAACCTGTATGACAATTTGCTGATGAAAAGTTCTGTAAAAAATCCTTCATTTAAGATACGGAGTTTCGGTCCATTGGATCATCGGTGGTGTATAAATCACCTGAGACGGGTTGATCAATATTTGGCATGAATTTGAACCGTACACTAAATGAATATAGTGTATTTCGTAGCCTAATTGCAGTGGCTATGATCGTGAGGGTAGACGTTTGAGATAGTTTTGATATTTATCGCTCACGATCATCTCCTCGTGCGTGGGTTTACTCTTGATTGGCCACAAAAGATAAAAGAGAGAGTCGAGTTGATATTCTGACGGATAACTCTCATATTACGAGACGAAAGTCCTAACGATTCGACTTATTCAATGTAAACCAGTTACGGGACAGATCTAGTCCGTTTAACCATTGGAACGATTGCGAGCTAAGCATAGTTACTTCACTCGTCCATCTGTTACCGATTAGGAACAGCGTACAGTTGGAAACACGAAAGGCCGTCCGTTAGAAACTTATCATCTAAACCTGTTGAGGCCAACCAAGGATTAATCCGCCTACACTGGGATGATTGTAAAAATGAACGTCAGAGTCTATTTCAATTATTTCAGATTTCTTCTTTCGAGATCGTAGACAATACACAAGAATAAGGCAAATCAGGACAAATAAAAAGCAATGAAAGGTCGCTCACTTACCAAAATATTGCACGTACAATAATAAAGTATTGTTGCAATATCAACTTTAACTCACGTTTGTAACTGCTTGATGGCATTCCAACAGCAACGCGTGCATATCTTTCACGCGATTCGTTGCATAATCTTCGATAGTCATCAACGAGTCTTGATCAATATCTCTATTTGGTAAAGGTGGGTTGGGCTGGATTATGAAGATTGCGGTTGCTCGGACCAGATGAACAAACAGACCGGCGGAACGATATGGGTCGATTTTCGACCAAGATGGTGTTTCAAACGAATCCAAAACAGGATGTCCGGAAGTAACTGATGGCAGCGGCTGGGTGAAGAGGCTACTAACAATCTTTCGGAGATAAGCAGAACGAGGCAAATGATCGGCGATCAGGGGTGATCCGGTTTGACCTCTAAACCCAGAGTGCAGAGAATCTGTATCACTTGATCTACCAGAAATATTTATTGTCTTATCTAGTCTAAACGCACTACCATTGAGCTGGAGACCATTTCTACTTGAAGCTGATCCTGGTGGTGGAGTGGATAGCGCTAATTCCAAACGATGATCAGGAATCCACCTGGGATCTTTGAAAAGAAACACGTACCCACGTTTGAGCGAGCCAAAGTATAGAAAATCTCCGGGTCGAAGTAGTCGTCGTTTGAAAAATGGGTAATTCGGGCGTGTGATAACCTCCTCATTGACCCAAATAGGATACACATTACCGGATGGAACATCATCTTCGCGATTCCATTCTTTACTAGCTGGCTCGAGATAAATGGCTCCACTAGGAGCAGGTGTGCCATCAACCGGCAATTTCTCATCATAACCTACGAGTTTGGCGAGTATGGGTAGATCTTTGAAAGAAGCCGGCTCATCAGGTGCTGTATATATGTGAATATTCGCGCTGGAGTTGAATCCGATTGTTAATTCAGAAACAGTTCTGTCCTTCTGAATGAGCATTGACAGGTCGTGAATAAGTAGATCTCTAGAAGCCAAGGTTCCTCTCAGTAATAGTAGGTAGGGTCCGTTCGGAGGGCGTGCGCCGCGTGGTAAACGATGGGTTCTGGAGTCTCGAAGCGTTAACCGAGCACCTCCTGGTGTTACAGAACGACGGATGAGGGGTACAAGTGGTGAACTTGGAATGCTGTCGTAACTAGATCTCAATGTAGTGTTAGATGAACGCTTCACAGCAGATTCCGGCAGATTTCGTCGCCGGAGTTCGATCCTCCTAGATAACCCAGGCCCGGGAGAGGTACTGGAAAAGATTGCATGAATCGTTTCATCAGTGGGTATTGGCCGCACTTTTACTTCGTTGAACACAAGCACAGTATCATTTTGATCGTTGTGGCCATTCAGAGGTGCAATACGCCCAAATACCTCGTACAGCTGAAATTGGTCTGGTTCGCCTAGTTTAGCGTAGTAGGTGACGACTAAGTCTTTGATGCACTTTTGTGCTGTGGTGCTTCCGTATACCTTGATGGTTTTGAAATGATCCCCTTGACGAACTTTTTCACAGTAGACTCTCAAGTATGTCACCACAAGTCCGTCACTAGAATTAACCTCTTCCAAAGATAGCTCCTGAGGAATTAGGCCGTCAGACTGACTGCCGTTTACAGTTCCGTTCAGTGAGGTAGCTGACCCACTCCGACTGCTAGGTCGTTGTAGCTTCCATTTGTTTGGTTTGGCAGAATGCGTCATGAAGGTAGGCAAACGTAATATGGACTTTCTTTTATCCGCCGAGTTGAGTTCTTCCGTTGAGTTCATAACTCCCTGAAAATTCAACGGGAGGATCAATTGTCTTTAAACTCTGGCAACTAGATCTGCTTCGCCCTGTGAAATAGGTAACCAATGTGCCGAAGAACGAAGTGGCACGTGCGCGCACACACGGTGGAAATGGAATGTTTGAGATGTGAACACTGATTGCGGTATGTGTGACGGTGTGAGTGCTGCCATCTCCAAGTGTGCAGCCTGGTGTGCATTCCCACACCGCACTGGCGAGAGAGCATGTCAATCACCTACTGATTGGTCAACTGGCACTGGTGCATCGAGCAGTGACCTTGCTCATTATTGGTAGTTTGGAGCTAGTGTCGTGACCATCTGTTCTCACCTGCCAGGGCGTGACCAACCGCACCGCTTAAAAGCCGCTGTGGACAGAGCAATCGGAATAATCATGCCCTACGTTGGTTTGACCAATAAGTTCTCGTTCGCGTAGCACCGACTCGGAGCAACTTTAAAAGAAGTGCTATCAGATGAACTGAGAGCAATGATTCACTTACATAAATTTGAACTGTTAAATATATCGAATAGATTTACTTACGGCATGTTTCATTCGATCGATGTAGCCGCAGTGCGTTAAACTGGCCTGGGTTTAATTTGTACAGTTTACCATTTAGGTTAGTGGATAACTTTAACCGTGCAGCACTACGAATCGGAACAACGGTTCAATAAACATTCGGCTGGCCAGTCACAATGTTTAACCACGAGTAAATCTATCAGTACAATCTTGAGTTCGGGGTGAGTAGAAAAGAAAAGAATGGATACATGTTCATGAATTCTTCTAATTACCGAAATGATTCGGAACGGATCGCTCTTTTGTACGTGCCGAAAATACGAACTTCAAATTCTTTGTTGCAACGGCTTTCCAACAGGCAACTCATTTTCACTTTGTGCATGGCATAACACTCTGAAAACATTCTCAACCGCACCGCTGCGGTTTCACTGTGTTGGCTTACGTAGCACTGCTAGATCTGCTCTCCATTATCAAGTGTGTCATACGTTCGGTGAGGTGACAAACAAGGTGTCTAGACAGTGTCGAAGTGTGCGTGTCCACATAAGTAGATGTACTTTCAGATAGCTTTGAAGTTGGCGAGTAAAACCACCAGGGTATTCTCACATGGGTGTTAGCACTTCGGTACCTTTGTCCACACATTCCATGTTGGTAGCATTACACATCCGACTGAGTCTAGTTTACGTGCACACTAAACTCCGCATTTTTAGTATTACTGTTAATACAATCTTAGAAATGCCACTTTTCTCAAAAAAGCGATTCGTCCTCAGTTAAGTTTGGACACTATCAGTTCGCAATGTCATTAACGCGATTACTTGCAACATGAACATTATCCAGGACTGATCGTGGTTTTAGGTATCCAAACCTGTAGCTTAATTGGCCCACTTTGAAAAGGTCCACAGGACTCGAGGTTAATTTGCAGGTTCCGCTCCTGTGAGGCGTAAGAGCTGGCCACTGCTCCGTTGACTGTATATCAGGCATGAGCTGATCTATACATCGAAACGCCTAGAAACGATTTTCTATGAGTAAAGCTGTAGTTACCAGATCGTCTCGAGAGAGGCATGTGGAAACGTTAACTCCTGTTGAGTAACTCGGCCATTATGAGTTCTCATAAAGAGTTAAATATCTGACATCCGCGAACATTTTTAACAATGTTTTAATCAATGATTACTGTGCATCTAGTAAATGGACCCAAAACATGTAGCAGAATTCAACCTCGTCATATAACAGCAAATCGTTTTGGTTTTCAACTGGACAGGTCATTGTTGCCGGTTACCAGTTTGTATTATGTGGTAAACCAGTGTACACTGAGGCATTTCTAGTAAACTCTTTCTTCTTCCTGCTCTTTGAGATATACGGCCCCTCACAGCCATCAGAACAGGGGGATTAAGGAACGGCGAATACAGTCGGGTTCTGGGATTTCTGATGGACATTACCGTTGCCAGATATACACCTGTACTAGTAGAGGGCATCGGGTGTCGAGCGAACAACTGGCCCATTTTTTGGCTGTCTAGTATCGGTCCGTCGTCTGAGCACTTCTCGTTTATCAGTTCAAACCGAATGTCCAGTCACATTGTGCGTATCTGGGTTCACGCAAGTTATTGCGTTACTGACTGCAAATCGCTCGGATTTTGCGCTGATAAACGGTCAGCCAGTGTCGATACAAATAATTTCCGGGAATTTCCACCGTCAAAAAATCTGCAATATTTGTCTCTGATGTGGATTGAGAGACCGGATACACATCTAGAATGCGCATCAGTTAGAAAGTAAAACATAATTCCGATGACCCGCTCGAAGTAATCGGCGTGGTTACGCTGCTATGGTTTATCAAATCAAAGCCATGAATGCGCTGAACTCGGTGTGTTATTTTGACAGTATACTTGTGAATTAGAGCATGCAATCAATGGATTTTGTCAACATCAACGTTTGGCTCCCAGCGACAACCCGTGTCAACACTAAGCTCTTTGAGAAAACGAAGATGGGCTTCATTTGGAGGAATCAACTAAGAACCCCAAAGCAAACAAACGTCAAATAAACGCCTCATTTTAGCGAAGTGATGTCGGTAAGATGATATGTCAGAAGACCACCCGCTTGTTAGGAATCACCTGCCCGATGAGAGTATGGATCACTATCAGTCTACTTTAGAATATGAGCAATAGTTTGAAATACCGTATCTGAAGGTTGAATTAAACGAACTATTTCTAAGGACGGTTGTCTAATTTGTGACATCACACTACAATTGTTGAACGGAATAAAGCATCGGCTGCATGGCTACTTACTCGAAGAGTATGGGAAGTATTGTAATTGCGAGCATATGGCGTGAGTATCCGCCGCTTCATCCTAGGAAATAACATTTGTTGTATGCTTTTGTCTTTAATAAACAGGATAGCAATCGTCTGCTTTCCGTTTAAATGCAGAAGAACCTGTCTTACATGTACTAATGAGCGTTTGACTGCAAAAATCGCAGCCAGGGCCTCTTTGTATATTTGTGAATATTTTTTCTCTGCTGTTTGCAAAGTAAGTGATACAAATGCACAGAATTAAAGCTAACTCTCACGGTAGACGACACATTGAAGATTGAATAGTTTTGCAGGTTATGATGGACCAACACAAATGAAAAAGGGGCTGTTGTTTTCGCTACAGTGTTGAGAATCTGAAAGCCACTATTCACTCTTCGGAAGAAACTATTTAATGGAGGGATTACAGTTGATACATTTGATAAAAAACGGCGACCTCCGGATAGCCGTCTCCGGAAAGACGAAGTTGCTCAACATTCCCAATTTTAAGGGCTTCTGTAAAAGTTTAGCTTTGTCATGTAAAACCTATAAATTATGTTCATCGAGCTGACAGTCAGGATAACAAACGGATTCGGAAGCGAACCCCCATTTGGATTCCTTCTCGACAAATGTTCGACTGCAGCAATCAAAGCTTGCAGAACAGTGTATCTGAAGACTACCATTTCATTCAAGTACGCGTATCTAAATGAAGCCTTACATAAGCTTGCCATTAATCCTTCAGAAAATACCGGGGCAGAGTTGATGCCAAAATAGAAAAGAGAATATTCTAGTAAACTCATGTGAGTCACCACAGCATGGAACGCACGAAGACTTTCATTGAGTTCACCCTTGTGGTTAACATGGCTCAAGTCCATCCACGTAAATTTTCCACTGTCTATTTGAATTGTATAACAATCCTCTGTGCAAGGCAAAAGACATTCGTCCAGAAGAACCACTGCAAATAGGTAACCAGCTATCGGATTCGCCAACAACTGGAACTATCTGTTCAGCATGCTGCAATGAAAACCGTACTCTGGGATTCCAAACGAATTAACTCATTTTCTACTTTCAGCCACAATACACAACGCGGAATTTGCGCTTTAGAAAAGTTTACTTGGGCACCGTCTCGCATCTTCGTGTTGGCTTGAGAGTTTTTTGCTATACTTGGCTTCTTTCCAAACACCTCAAAACAACGTCCAAGATTTCCACTAACGTTTCTATGCAACTATCCTACAAATAGCTCCGAAATGTAAATAAGATTATCTCCAGCCCTTATGCTATCATGATCGGATTACGTACCGGTGTATTAACTATGGAATGCGACCACTCCCGAAAGACACCATCGCCCATGGAGTCAGTCAATCACCACTGCGGGACAAGCCGTGAATATATCTCACACACGAAACAGTTGCGTCGTACCACTCACGAAGATAGGACCCAACATTGTGTTACCTATCATCAGGACGCAACGATGTAACGAGGTCTCTCTCATCATAAAGTCGTATATTCTCTCTGGGCATTCATTGATCAAAACCGACCTAATAATCGTCAAAAACGATCCTATATTCATGGCAGATGTAGCCTTCTGTAATCCAACCAAATACATCCAGAAGCACAGACCTCAACTACAGATTTACTCCACGAGATGAACTACAGGTCTACACAGATTATCCACACATCAATAATCTTTGGCACGTTCAAATTTATTCAGTCCGTTTCCCATAAAACCCTATTATCCTTAAGATTTTCTGAAAGATAACTTGGGGATCTATATTTCACTTCTGTACGGGCTGCATGAAAACGTATAGAACTTAACAGCTGGGAACCAACACAAATTTCAGTAAGTACAACAGCTACACACGTCTGAGTACCACATTCCGCACCCTTACCTCCATCCACTCCAAGCATAGGTTTCGTTGAATTTCAACCATCCATAACTTCATTTATATAAGGGGCGTAACTCATCATTTGCTCACCAAAAATATATAAAGTATCCGTTGCACTTGTTCTTCTGTGGTGAAGATAAAAGATCAAACTATGCTACTCGTGAGTGGTGATGTTGAAGTACGCATTGAGTTGCCGAAATAGGAGATAACAAATACGGGAAAAATCACTTTAAAAGTTTGGCCCCCTGAACAACCTTGATATTATCATCTGCGTAGCTCCGGGACTAACACTATAGTCAATTGGACATATATCGTTTAATGTCATGCCGTCTGGATCAATTGGCTGAGAGAACAACCTTTGAACCACATACAGTCTTGACTCACAGCATTTGCACTGGAGTTGTGACCCCAACGAAGCACACGTGTTGCATATGAATACGTGTTACCACTGAGTCGCAGTTTTGTCCATGTTCCGTCCAACTTTTCTGTCTGAATCTAGCCTTGTTCCTCGCGCCCAGTTAACGTTGATCACAGTCGATCCTATCAGTCACTGATTAGTCTGTACTTGGCACTATCTTGTGTTGATAACTGCCAACAGCTGTGTTGTCTACGAATGATTACAGGTGTCTCATACCATGGGTATGGGAGGTAGAAAACGAAGTTGCCGCAATGAAGGCTTTATTCACTTTGCACTAAGACAGGGAGGGCTGTATAAACAACCGGCTGGGTCGAGTTCAATGACTATTAACTCGTTCAATATCGTGATCCAGTTACTGGGGGCCATTACAATACCCTACTACAGCGTTCAGATATTCAATTGAGTTTTGGGGTGATCGTGTTTCAGACCTCGTCACCCATCATACTATAACTCGGGTTGCTGTTAATCTGAAAGTAGCGTACGAAGTAACTAACAAATAATTGAACACAAAATCATATTGTAGAACAGAAAAGACAGAAGAGACCAGGACGGATAAAAAGAACAGCCAACAATCTTGCGGATACGGACTCGTCATTAATTACGACACACCGCCATGCCAGGTATTTTCCAACTGGCGGAATAAGCGGTTGCAAACTTCTCAACCAGGAAGACGGCATTTACCAACCTTGCACAGCGGAACTGCCAAGGCTTTCATAGCTCGTGACCACGTGTTCACCTGGCCAGCCTGCGGTTTTTTCTAACCATAAGAAGGTCACAGTGAGCAACGCGCAGTGCGACAGACGCTTCGTCAACATTCGATGTATATGACCTATCCGGCGAATACAGCACTTCCATCACCTCGTTTGTCAATCAAGAGTGTTTACACTTCCCAAATCCGCGTCTATGGACGGTGCGTTGCACACAAATTCAGTATATTTGAAACAAATTAACTGACGGAGACAACGGTGGTCGAATACCGAGAGTCTAGATACACCTTCTAAAAGAATGGGGCGTGTCTCTAATCCACAGCGGAAAGCCGAGCGCAGACATGTGTTGGAAACTGTTTTTAATCGATAGGTGAATGTCATTTGGACCCCGTAAATGACAAGGGTTAGTCAATGCACGCTGTAGTTTCGCTGTTTTCGTGGAGACTTCCGCGGCATTATTGCATGCTGGCGAGATGACGGTAGCAGGCAGACGAAGTGAACGATATTCTCGAGCAGTCTGTCTGAAATAAGATGAATGGGGTCAGTGCCTGTCCAATTTTGTTACAAGACTAGAATTTGGGGGTGCAAAATACATAGCAAACAAATCAACCATGTAAGTTAATCAATCCAGCATGGTCCGCATGTTATTTGCAGAAATATTGAGTAAAACAGTGTGATCCGCATACTCAATATCGGTCGGCATATTACCTGACAGATGTTCCCTCCGAGATCAGCGTAAATCCTCAGTGCTCCTACAACAATATCGTCCATCACAAAGTTGGAGAGAAGGGAAGATCTTTCGCCCGTGTCGAATGCCGCTCGAGGAGAAGAACGCTAAAGATGGATGTACGTAAATGTGCTCTTTGTGCTATGAGTAGGCTACAGTGATTTCAACAAAATGTTACATTTTACTGGTAATTATCTACGATAGAGATAGCCCCATGGAACATGTCTGGCAACTGAATAAAAAGCAAGCTTCATGTGCAAATGCACCACGATCGTTAGCTTCGACAAGAAGCAATGATGTTCATGTGTTCGTCGTAAGGTGAAGATATGATTGACACGCAAACAACCAATTAGGAAACCTGTCCGTTCTTCTCGTATTTGATTAAAGCTGTGGTTAGGAAGCCGCTACTTTATTAGATAGTGAGCCTCCTGCATGAGACAAAGACATCGCTAATACTCCCCGTGGTTCCCATATGGAGTACTAGGTCATTTTCTGAAAATGGGAATGACGGTCGGTGAGCACTAATCAGTCAGTGAATAAAATGCAAGTGTCTTAAATGAGTACTTGTCCGTATCACTTCGTTAAAGGCATATCAATGGTGTAGATGGCCAAGAAACAAGCAGAAGCTCAGGCTGCCTCTAAGGTTTGGATATCTTAGAAATTGCGGTAAAATAAATAATACCTGATGAATCACCGAAATTTGTAGTAGGCGAACGAATAGGTTTGTGGATGTTGCTTCCTACCAGCACTTCAAAAATGTCACTTCTGCACCCGTTGTTTATCTAGTGGGATATGTGATCAGGTTTCACCGGGTAAAAGCAACTACCGAGCGACAACAGTCAGCCAATTGATAGGATTTCCGCTGAAGTTTGACCATCAAGCACATACAACTTACCGTGTTATATAAATCTGTTGAACACAAACAGCACGCTTCAAATGAAAACACAAAAAAAAACAAAGTGGATGAACACTCCTGTTCATAATGCGACAGAGGACAGATGGAGCCACCATTGCTTTATTTCACTCTTTGCTGAATGTATATAAAAACAAAGCTCATTGTTTTTGGGCATTGAGAATCGTGGGCATAGGTTCCTAAACACTTCGTTCCGGTGATCAACGAAAAGGTGGTCGATAACTGGTTCAACCTTATTTGATCATCACTGTACATGCTGGGAAATCGAAGCCACAATCTGTGAGAAAGTATCCAGCTATTCTGAAAGTAGCTCACATGTTCAGAGTCCGCATTTCCTGAATGTGTGATAGTGATAAGGCAATAAAGGCTATCCATCACTTTTCTGGTAGTGACCAAGATCAACTGCTTGTAAAAATACAATTCTCAAATCGTCCCAGGACCGCAGTGGATACATACCCTTTGCAGGCTAAATGTAAACAGCTGTTTAATCTCGGCGTACGCTACACATAAAGTGCGGCAATTATGAAAAGCACGCCACTTCGAGTGCCATGTTACACAACTGGCATAATAGCAGACAATACACATTTAATTAAGGAGACGAATCCTAGGCAAAAATATGCATTTCCATCTTTTCGTTTCAAACAGTATTCATACAACTTAAAACGGAGAGGATAACACTTTCAACTTAACTACCATTATTGCATGATCGAACATCTCAACGTGAAACATTAAGCCAGTTGTGCAGTTGTTATGGATAACGTTGCAAAACTTGTTATCAGACAGATGTGATTACTAACGAAAATGCCTTAGTGTAATGTGAGTAACACGGACTAGGATCAATGAACAAATTGTTGACAATAAAACTATCGATTGTCATATTTTCACTATTCGGTTTTGTTGGAGCACACGTGACAATTTTATGCTGTGAAAATATTTGGTTTCGAGTACCACTAACTGGAATCAGTTCCCATTATGTACAGCATTCATGTATTAAGGTCTTTACTGTAACAAGATTCGTCCTATAAGAAGTTTCCATATATCTCAAGAAGTGAAAATAGAGAAATAAAAATGAGATTGAAATCACGTGTCTGAAGACGATCCAACACTTATCAAAAATAAAAAATCTAAGTGAAGTCTAATTACAATAAAGGATCGGCACGAAGGAATGCCACTCAATAAATAACTTAAAACCGTATATGCACGCACCTCGTGACCTAACCAGATAATATACAGCGTATCACTCTGATTGTGTTCGAAATGAAAATAAAGCAATGCTGAAAGTATACAGCTTCTGCAACTGGTCGACAGGCTTAACAATATTTGTATCTACCACTTTTAGTGTATGGTTTTAAACTATATGCAAACAGGGCGCGTTTATAATGTGTCAAGCCGGGACAAGAATAATTATTTCAGTTGTGTTTTAAGAGTATATTGCTGGAATCTCCCATTGAAACTTACGTACCAAATAAGCCTGGGTTTTTTAAGGACGTGTGCACTGGACCTTTATACTCATGTCAACCGTGCGGGATCAGAACACGAGTTGTGAGACCGTACACTGGATTTCCTCCACTCAGTACATGAACAAAATGAATGTGTCATGTAAACTAGAAATGTGACCAGTCCGACAGCCAGCCAATCAGAAACCTGCTGATCCAATCTGGCCAGACCACCAGCGGCTGGTAAGACGAACAAGTGTAAGCAGGTGATTGGGCGGAAGTATATCGGCCACATGCAACAATGGAGCTCCTCTACAATCTAGTAGACGCACCGCATCCTTATGATGATGTACGACTGCATTGGTTCTTTTCGGAAATCTCAGTATGGTACCACGGAGAAGAAAAAACGCAAGGATATAACATCGCCAATAGAGTGCGAACGATTTTTCTCCCCCGAACAAGTTAAGTTCAAATGATTCGCTTAGCAAACAATTTAAACTCTATCAGGCTCATCCAGCGTGACTGAATACCTCATTCATTCGCGACACATACGATTGCTCGCAAACCCTCTTCCTCACAGCGGTTTAACTGCAGTTTTACATTACATAGTAAACGCTGTTATGAAGGAATTAGACAGTATTAAAATTAATCGATTTTCAAGAAATTACCGCGGACGAAAATTAGGATAAATGATGAGATTCAGAGGCTGATCTAATCTGCAGTTGAATAGCAACGAGTTACAGGATCAAACGTTTTCACTACTAACTAAAGAATAGTAGGCTGATTCGTAACCAAAATTCCTTCACAAGCAGTACGTTTCAGTACGAGACCATTAGGGAACGATATTAATCCGGTTTTTCTCACTAGTTCTAAGCACATGGAAAGCAGGAATAAATCTAAGGCAATCACTGCCGATGGTTTTTTCTACATAAACCGGTTGCACCTTATGTGCTAAAACTACACCAACATCAAATCGTGCCAGGGAATTTCATTGTCAGGATAAACGGTTACTTCCGACTATTTATTTACCAGACAAATACAATTATTACTGATGAGTAGTCGGGGATTTGGTTAATTTCAAATTGAACATCACTCACAATTGATCGCAGCTGTCGCATTCCCATAGACTTTGCAGTCGGCCCATTTCGAAAAGAAGCACTAGACTCGAGTTTCGCTCTCATTAGAGCTCGTCAGTAGTGCATATCATCGCCACTGCCGGGACTTGAACCACGGACATGCTGTTCATGAGGCAACCTAATCGCGGGGTTATCGATTGGAGTTAACAGACAGTAACTGTGTCTCCATTTCGAGACGATCGGGCAACCTGATCATTACTCACAAGCGAAAGTGGCTGAGCGTTCACATATGATAATCCGGTCGTGCCTAACGTGAGGTCAATGGCGCAGTGGTAAACACGGTTGCCTCATGAACAGTATGTCCGTGGTTCAAGTCCCGGCAGTGGCGATGATATGCACTACTGACGAGCTCTAATGAGAGCGAAACTCGAGTCTAGTGCTTCTTTTCGAAATGGGCCGACTGCAAAGTCTATGGGAATGCGACAGCTGCGATCAATTGTGAGTGATGTTCAATTTGAAATACAATTATGTTTACCAACATAAGAACGACAAATAAAAGAGTTAAAAAAAACATAAAGCATAGTGTTACTGGTTTGTGCCAGTCGAATGGATGTTTCAAGCTGTCATGGTGCAAACACTGTAATAGCGAATCCTCGATAATGATGATAAGTGGTTTTGAGTCAGCGTTGGATATAAAATTTCGGAGCATAAATGGATGTTCGACAGCGCTTGTACAAATTGGTAGTATCAGCAAGCAATCGGACTAAGCAATCGAATAAAATCAACTAAGCCATGATTAGAATCTGCTGTCCTACTAAGTTTGGAAGAGTCGGGGATTTACTTACTTCTATCAAACATCACCCACATTTGACGGATTAACCGGAGTTGATGTGTCGCCTCTCAGGGCGATCAGGTAATTAGGGCATTATTTATGGGCGAATGTAACTGGGCGTTCATATATGATCATTCAGTCGTGCGTAATCTGAGTTTAATGGCTCAGTGGTCAAGTGATTTGCCTGATGAATGTATGACTGAAGTCCAAATTCGACCATAACAAGGACATGCAGCACTACTGATGAGTAGTAGGGGATTCTGGTTTTCATACAGACTGAACATCATCCGCAATTGATCGCAGCTGTTGCATTCCCATAGAATTTCCGTTGAACCCCTTTCAAAAGGAAGCATTAGACTCGATATCCACTCTTGTTATCCTTGCCACGGCTGGGACTAAAATTCCGGCCACACTTTCATGAGACAACCGTGTTGACCACTATGCCACTGACCTTACGTTATGCACGACCGAATTGTCATATGTGAACACTCAACCACCTTCGCTTGAGAGTAATGATCGGATTGCCCGATCGCCTTGAGAGGAGACAGTAACTGTCCCGTTAACCCCAATCGACGACCACTCAACCAGGACTTGTCTGCAAGTTGAAATCACATGAACCATTGACTTTTTGTAGAATATTTCGATTACTGTGGCAAGGATGTGCACTACTGACGAGCTCTAACAAGAATGGAACTTGAGTTTAGTGTTTCTTTTCGGAATGGGGCGACTGAAAAGCCTATGGGAATGGGATAGCTGCGAAGGATGTTCAATTTACGGGCAATACTGACGAATTCCAGCAAGAGCTAAACTGAAGACAAACGCATATTTTCAAAGAGGATGACTAAACTTTGTGTAGGAGTAAGAAAACTGCAGTTAAACGTGAGCAACGACCAACAAAGAATTAAGTTGAAGTCTACTGTGGAGTGTAACAACTACCCTGTTAATCAACCCGACCCAAGCCATTACACTAATGTCCTTTGACCCACTTTAACAAACACAAACATTCCGCCAACAGCATGAGAACAAAAACGAAAGGATAAGTCGCTTGAGGATAACCGATTTGTTCCTAATCTTCAACATCACCAAAGATGTGTGGCAAATTACGTGTGCAATGGTGCTGCCGAGAATGTGCGTCTGACAAAGTCCACAGTCAAGCCTGTTTGTTACGACCATATTCATGGCTAGTAAACACAAACGCGGCCTTATTCTGCATCCTGGAGAGTTGATCACTCTACCCGGTGACTACACAATAAATACCAAGTGGTCAATATAACAATTTGCTCACTATACATCGCCTATTATATTTGAGTCATGGTCTAATATGTTTGCACTTTCATTACGCTACTGGTTAGACAGTAAACACGGTAACGCTTTGAACAGCACGAAACCGTTTGTGTATTGTTTATCTATTGTACGTTGCACATTTCAATGCAATTAGCCAGGCATTGTTAATTCTCATACAGTTGTTCCATCAGGTCTGCATATGAAAAATGAAAATTTTTAATTTTGTTTGGGAAGTGAATATAACGGAACGATTTACTTAGGTGAATAAAATCGAGTGGATAGTGTTTAGAATTCAACAAGGCAGAATTAGTATCTACATCCATCAATAGAAGGATATTGTTTCATACATATGACCTAATTGTTCAAGTCTCGATTCGCTATAGAAGTCCGGCTATTATTGGGTCCAATGGAAACAAACCACATCATCGTGCAGTTAACCTGCCGAACATGACATATCCGTTGCGGGTAAAATGCAGAAGTTCATTCCGTACTGTTATTGATATACTAGACCGAATGTGTAATTGCATGATAGGTTTACAGTTGAAATTGAGTATCTCTAACAAGCGGAAGTTTGTGAAAAAATGGACCAACCTCTATGAGTGCACATGTCATGATTATCGATATCGATAACTAAAACAAATTTGTTTCGTGAACGCAAATTCGGAAAGGTTGCTTCACTCTGTTCTGATTACTCGTTCGTTGTCACATAACGAGGTATCTTATGTCTATCAAGGATAGATCTTAACGAGCACCATGAACGTTGCATTCTTGATTGTGTAAACAGGGTACTATGAAGCCTGACTGTTTATCACTCACACTGAGGCTCACCAAGTTCTTCTTGTTATAAAAGTAGTCGAAGCTTATCTGCCATTTAAACCTCGATCAGAATCTTCTTCTTCATGGTGTTCTACTGTAATAAGGAGGAACGATTGTACCATACTACTTACACCACTGCTATTCAATGGTGGTGGGTGGTGACATTGAAGTAGTCGCAGGAAAAATACACGAAGAAACATCGGAGTGCATCATCGCATGAAATGGTCCTTGATACGTAAGGGAACGTAAAGGAACTAAACCTTGGCGTCTGTGGCAAACGTGACGGTCTGGGTCTAGTACCGTGTTTTTGTTTCTCGTCATAACCATGTGTTGCTTTCCTGAATAAACAACCCTTGAGCTATCCGCATTCATGGTTCACAATATTACTTGTTTCCATTCGAGGGAATGTCTGACATCCTGTCCGCAGAGACGTTTATGTTCATAACCCTTACGCTTGCATCTCTCTCCGAGTTCTGTATGAATCCAGCAAAGTTCATAGAAATCTCTCGATGTCCCTAAAAGCCAAAGGACTTTCATAAATTAAATGAGACTGAGATATTGTTAGCAGCAGTCGATTAGGTCTAGTAAGTAGTTAGTATAGGAGTCCGCCTAACGGACTTGGGAGTGACCTATTCATATGGAAACCCAGTCTCCAACTTTTACGGTATGGACAACAAAACTATGAACGAAGCGCCGGTATTCCAAGTTCAACAATGACAAGCTCAATAGGTGACAAATTATTAATACACCTTTTTGGACTGATTAGCAATCGCGATCGAGGCTTCCTGTCAATTTGACTGAGCACTAGTTTCGACAATCGTTTGCACATTTACTCAGTAGTGAATAGCTCCACGTAATCACTGACATTATTGCGCTGTTGCTCAGCTAATTAATCCGAAAAGTGTAAGAGCTTATTTGCACTCCGTAAGATTTCAGTATCGTGCAAACGAACTGTGTACCCAGTATAGGGTGTGGCATCTGAGACACTGCCTCCAGACGAACACAGTTCCTTTAAAGCTTTTGGGATACCAATTTCGCTTAGACCGGTTAGTAAGAAAGTCGATGATTCCGCTTCCTTCTACAAGCCTAGTTTTACAGTTCGAACAACAAGGTAGCTCCTTGGACCTTTGAGGATTCTAGTATATTGGCTACGGCTTTCAAACAATGAACATCTAGCACAACCTAAATCGTTCACACCCAAATGCCAACTAAATATTGTGTTAAATAAAACAAGACACATTGGTGTTGCACGAGGAATGTGTTATCAAGAATGTCGCGAAAAGTAAAATGGAAACAGATGAGACAGAAATCTTGTCTTTAACATACGATTTTTTATCAATATGATAACAAATTGTTTATCGTTAAGATCAGTGAATACCAGGAGCATGTACAGGTTTGTCTTACATTTGCATCTCCCCTAATGAAGAATTACAGACAATCCCTAGACGTAAAGCATGTGCTAACAGTATCAGAAACTCCGTACCCAATGCAACAAAAAATCCCCTCAAAGGTCACTGAAAAGTGCACCTTAACTGCGCAAAAATCTGCAGTCCCAAAGGTGCACAAGAAACCGACCGATGTATGTGTTTTCATCTCGTTATTTGTACCGGTATTTGGTCACAGGATAGCAAGCACACCGATCGCTTGAAATCAACCAAACATACAGATGAAGACAGACCAGGCTGGGCTACTGGTGCAGGTGCCGGTCTACACGTGATAGCTACGAAGGGAGTCTGAATGACGTAATATGAGGACGAGTCGGACGTCCAGAAACCGCTCCAGTCGAGATGAATCAAAAACAGAACACGACAGTTGCGAGCAGAATGCACGTGATTGTCAATTTAACTACGGTAGTCGGAACGAGTAAGGAGATGGAAATACTCAAGTGCTGACCAATAGACAAAGAAGAGTTTCAGGCTGACATTGTATCATAGTGAAAGCAGTGGAGAGCTGATCCATAAAGAATTTTAAAAAACTGGTCACCACGAAATTACAGTAATTCTCTGTTGTGTCAGTTAAGAAACACGAGAATCAAACACAAAATGAACGATAGTCATAAAGCTTGCAGGATCCTAAAGTTCGAACGTACATGGTCTTAGAACAGAAACCAGCTGGTAAGCGTAGGTGGGCTCACAATTTCCGGCGGACAGGCTTTGAAAAGTCACTCGAACTTAGCAACCGCGTAATCAGATCCTCGATTAGGCTAGACACTTAGTTCTCAGCCCAGAGTAGTTATGTACACAGAACATCAATGCATGACCATCTTAGGTAAGATCTTTGTAACAAAAGCAAAAGACAAAAACGGCATTTGTTCAATAGTTGACATCAAAATATTTGTATTTTATTTTTCAGAGAATGCACGAACCGAAGTTAGGTGGGCAAAAATAACGTTAATAATATAAGAGGATGCACCACTGGGTTATGTCTAACGTACAGCCAAAATAGTTCATTAGTTTCATTTTACTTACCAGCCGAACTGTCCGTCCAAACTAGGGTTCAAACGTTGACTGCTAAAATAATTTTTTTCGGACACTGAACACACCATAGACAAGAACGTTTTCAAATAGGACAATAGCAGTTTCACGACAGCAATCTATGTAGAATGTAAAAGTTTGAACATAGGTGCGAAAACAAACACGCTTGATAATTAAGCAGGATGGGATCCAATTCTGCTAACTCACCAGGACAGTTTAGTTTCTCATATGAATTAAACATCACCAAGAATTGATCGTAGCGGTCGCATTCCTACAGACTTTCCAGTCCGTCCCTTTTTAAAAAGAGCTGCGATCAATTTTGGGTGATATTCAATCCCCATGAAAAGGAAAGTCCTCTACTATTCATCAATTTAGCATCTACTTTGATTAATAATTTAATTATTTACGCCTGAAGGTGTTGCTGCCACGTGTCAAACAAAATCACATGTAAGATAGAAGTCGCCAGATTACCAAAAGCTGAACAGTTGCAGCTACACTATTCGAGGATTGAATTCAATCGTGAATGATAATGGACGTTATTACAACCGACAAATTAATTACGGACAGGGATGGGAGGTACTGAACGCCACCCACAGGTAACCGCAGATCTGGCGTGTAAACAGGAATTTTGCACATTCCTATTGAAAGAGAAGTACCACAATTGAGCTTTGACTTAAAAAATCCACTCCTCTTTGAGATAGTTCTCTACCGGCCAATACAACTCCGAATTGTAAACCAGGGATTTTACGAGTGCAAAATTGATTTAACACAGCTCCCAATGTGGTATTCAGGTTTTAGTTGTTTTATTAATTAGATTAAATCGTTTCCATCAAGTAAATTGTACTAACAGTCTCTAAATAATGTCCGTACCCATGAAAACTCCCCTAGCATAAATGTTATCCAGGCATTTGACCATTTACCTAAGGGTCATCCTGATTCCCCACCACAATGACTTCAAAGACACTGATGAACCTCTGATCCAAGACATCCTAGCTAATCGCGCCTGGCTGTGGATTTTCCCGTTTGATGGCTGGCTTCAAGAAGCTAACAATCATGATGACGATGAGTGGCGTCGCAAAAAAGCCAACTAGACCAGGAATAATATGATACGCCCCGATCAAGACAAATATACTCGCTTGCAGCCGTCATCTGAAGTACGAGTTATTTTACGCAAGCGCAGTAGTCCGCATAGAGTGGTTTGGAAAGTTCTGATGTTTTAATAAGATACTGAATGATCCAAATCAGTGGAAATGTCCAGCATCATCCGCTGGCCTCAGTGATTTGACAGACATTGGCATAAGTTGCCTGTCTCGACAGGCGTAACTAGCTATGATAAGCGCGCCTTGACTACTGTGAATAATCCGAATGGTAGGATTGAGGGAACAGGCGTACTAGCCTCCTGCAAGTTCACGGTTACATATAGGGACCAAGTGTCCAACTGACCGACCAAGAAACGCTGGATCTGAGTGGAGACAATTGTATACCAGTAAGAAACTTCATGCAGCTGTCCCTGAGAATGCCCAAAATGACCTCAACGCATAAGCCGAATCCGATCCACAAGTTTTAAGGAACTCCGAATCGCCGCCATTCCAACAGGGGATGACAGCCTCAAAGAGTACTGTAACACTTCCGCCCAGCTTTCTTCATTCACTGAAATTCTATAAGCAGATTCACCCGTTAAACTCGCTATGGGCAGTGAAACTGCATCGTACTATTGTTTTTAAACCAACGGGGCATCAGTCTTCAACAAATTAGACGAACTTCAAAATCTTTGTACTCGACGAAACCCATTTACAGAAGACAACACGGAAATCTGGTTTGAGAATGAAATATAGGACACCAAATTGTCCATCCTTTGTATGACAGTGATTCACAACAATAAAAATAATCAGTAAAGGAGACGGTGTAACTCTTCACTTGAGCTCATATCAACAGACCCCATGTATTCGTGCAGAGGGCCACTGGACCTGTCAAAATCAGTTAAAGTGGCTTACCTTACCCAAAACTGAAACTGATTGATTGTGACCCATAGATAGCCATTTTCACACACGGAAACTGAAAAGGCCTTGCATAACACTTCGTGTCCTCAGTTTATACCCAAAATTTAATAGTGGGAGACGAACCATTCAGAGTTAGAATTCAGGAACCATCACTTTTCGGTGGGGGGTTCATCAGGACAGTAACAGAGGCTGGATAATTTCCGAACTTCCAAGGTCACACTAGGTGGCCAGTAGGTCAAGAGTTGCTTTGATTACATTTTTAACAATAAAAGTGACATAAACGATGAGCTAAGATATCACAGTCACCACAGAACAAGTAAATTTTGCTACTTATACCTAACTAGACAAAGTACTCTCAGAAATGTGAGCCTATCACAAGGCAAACTTCTCATGAATAAAGACACAGTTGGGAAGGATAGAACGGCCTAGCACAATCAGCACACAGCCTTGGGCCCGCACTGGCAGGATATCGATAAGGATATCTGTGACACTGCTAATAGCCCCATTCAAGTAGTGCCCCTGACGCCGCAGCAAATGGAAACGCCTAAAACTGGAACCAAACGTAAGATTACATTGAAAATTTCAACATGTTCACCTAGAACAGACTGTACTGGGTACATTATATGGCATAATCGCACCAAGGGTGTTGTAATAAAAGGTCAGTGTTACTACAATCACGGTCTTGCTCAAATGCTTAGGACGAATCCCAAGTTTCTCTGCACTGAATTCACAACAAACACTAGATGTAGGACTGGCAATTCACAACTCTCGGCCCCTGGTGTATATCGCTTTGAAGGTAGACAGACGGCCAGCGTTATCCATGAACGGTACGTAAGTGAGCACAGTTGCAAAAAATGGACAAATTCTGGGCACATAGAAGGAAGCTAAGCTAAACTGTCTTAAATATCAGTGTCACAAATAAGAATCAAAGTAGGATACTCGAGAAGCCTCTGCATTCACGTTTGCTAATAGTGTTGATCTTCTTGCCGCAATAAACTCTTCAAGTACACGACAGTTTCACCCACCGCCTTTTCTATCCTTTGTGACTGAATCTGACCACTGTGTCTCTGGTGAATCGAACCATCGTGTAGGTCAGTAACTCTTACCACTGTACTGCCTGTCTTGCAAGTGATCAGTCCCTTGGCGGGTAGCAGATCGTTTTCATCAATATATGCCACGCCCTTTGAATCCACACACCGAAACAATGCTCAAGCGCCTGTATTTACTTGGCATCGCTGAGCTCTTTTCGTTATGCATTTGGCTGCGCTCCCGTATTGGAGCAGAAAGTTATTGAGGAACATATCCAATTCAGCAAATGTCTTAGAAATAACAGAACTCACAGCATTTTTGAGCGTTTTCGCCAGTTTCTGTGGCACTGTTGGAAAATGGATGCCGAGGATCTGTCCGCAAGTGACGACATCCGATGCCGTCAAGCTAGTTCTATTTTAACGGAACGAAAATGTACTGTGTATCCTCAAGACTAGCGAAACGCCTTCTCCACTGAAACATTTACGAAATACTTGCATGGAAAATGATATAGAAGGGGAAGTTGCCATAAATACTTGACAACCGTGAGTACGGATCAATCGAAATCAGAATGTAATATTTACCCAGAAGTGGTCCACTACAGTCTGCACACGTTGCTATAGCAG
Source organism: Paragonimus heterotremus (assembly GCA_013368495.1). Classification (NCBI taxonomy): domain Eukaryota; kingdom Metazoa; phylum Platyhelminthes; class Trematoda; order Plagiorchiida; family Troglotrematidae; genus Paragonimus; species Paragonimus heterotremus. Next base: position 9,190 of record LUCH01000694.1, on the reverse strand, counting down.
GCAACTGTCTGACCAGGATGTTAAATTCTTCGACTCTACTTTTAGTTTGTGGGGACAGGAATCACAGCTTATTGCAATACTCTTGGTATCCGAATTTATCTCTGATCACCAACACACCTATCGAGCCAACGATTTCATTTCCTCCACACCCAAGTGATCTTCGTGCAAGTTGTTTAACACAGCCCTCGCAGCGGTGGTGAAATGACCAACTGGTTTCTCCGACACAACACCATTGATAACTCTTATCGGTCTTGGAATGGTACTGGATGTTTCTTCCTAATAATTGACGGCTAACCCTTCGTCATCGTCGTAATAGCCGTACTACAATAGTTCCCAGTTGTCGCGATCTAGTACTTTCGGTTTATTGGAGTGAACACCGAGAAAAATAAACACACCGCAACAGCTGAAAAACTGGAATGGTGAAACAGAAAATCTGCTTGAGGAATGTTTACACGAACGATGAATTACCTCATAATTGTAGGCCGCTAGAACTAGACTCTATCGCCGTGTCGTTGCCGCCGATGTGTAGTGGACAAGTTGGTATGCGCCAGACTCTCGTGCACTAACAGAACAGTCGTAACGTAGTCCTGACAGCCTTCGAACTAGAGAACGTAGCGAGGTTTGGAAACAAACCATATATTTCCAGCAATGTTTGGAAATACGATAAGTAGTTAGCTCCAGCCTAGTCTGGGACCAATGGCAGCAACCAATAGAAGAAAGGAAAGAAGCGCGAGATGGGCTGCCGCCCACTCAACGGCACTCAAAAGCGCGCCAAGCGAAAAGTGCCTGGAACTTTCGAGTCCGTCAATGCTCGAACAGGTCCGGGTTGAACGACCTTGAAGAATTAAAATAATGGATGAGTCGTTAGGAAAGGAACAAGCATTCGCTGCGTGCAATTAGTTGCACGGCTGGAGAAATTGGCACTGAATTCATATCAGGCCTTCTACAGCAGGCGTACACAGAATCATGGGTACACAACAAGCAAGCAAGAAAACACGGTTGCAGCCGGGATCCTTAGAGAAGCCACAAGATCACTAATCACTACAGATGAGTTAGCAACTGATTTGTGCGGATTAAGTAAATACGCAGGAGCTCGAGGAACCAAAACGACTTCAAATCTAAAATCAAATAAATATTTGTACAATCTTTTGACAGCCCAGAATACCGCTAGCGCCTCCTCCTGTTTCTATGAGTACTCGTGCGGTATACTATTCAATGATCATGCAAATGACTGGATATTTCTCTTCTTCCAAAACAGCACCGATGTCGATACTGAATGCATCTGTGATCAGTGTAATAATTCTATACACAGAAAATAGAGCTAACGTCGGTCTTTTAACCATAACTTGTATTAGTTCTTGCAAAATACACTCATTTTTTGAGTTCATGCTCATGTTTCCGTTGTTTGAATGGCAACGAGTTCGTAGTGAAGTACCGTGTAAAATAAGAATACTGGTGAAGACAGCTCATTAGTGATCGCGACTCGTCTTGTTTTACTGATGTGATGGCAACCGCAGACTTGTACCTCCTAGGGTCTGGCCCGTATCCTTTGCTGCAAATAATGAAGCCACCTCAACCCTCGTATTTGAAACACGCACTTTATGGCAATGTTCTTATCCATGAATTACTACAGAAGCGAAACTGACCTCCTATCATGCTCTTTTGCAGTCTGTGTATGATTACGTCATCATGATATGTTCATACTTCTTGTAAATCGGCAATTGCTTCATCTATCGCAGCCTGGAATATTCCAGCTGAGACATATAACCTAAACAGTAGGAAACTACTGAAACAATCACCAAGACATACTAGTGGTAGTGAGTGCCTTAAATTCAGACTACAATGGAACTCGTAATCGTGTGTTTGTTAGGTCAACTTTAAACAACAAGCTGCTATCATGCAAAGCATTTGAGATCCTCTGACTGTTGATTTATCGGTGCGCACCTTTCCAGCCTCGGATTCAGTGTTAATCTATAATCACTACATATTCTAGGTGATCTACCATTTTCTTTCATAATAACGATCAGCGTGGCTCATCCGGATAAGTTAATCTTCAACTTGTTCAGAGCACTGTGCACGTTTCCTCAGTCTATAGGGTGGTAATCGACGCTTTGGAAAGACTTGTGTTTCCCGTCTTGCTGACACCATGTTTATCCTCCCTGTATTACGTGAATATCGGACAACTAAGTTACGTAAATGGGTTTGATGTGCCTCACTGGGACAACTCTAGTAACTAGCATTTACGGAAAGATTACAATTGAACGGACTCAAAGCTACTAACCCCGAGATGGCTGAGTTTCTCCCTAATACTAAGGGTCGTACTGAAATCAGCATATTATCAACACCAAGCATCAATACGTCAGAATCACTGGAACGGCTACATGGTAATCAGTAACTCCACGTATTTCAGCCACCGGTTATTTCACTTGAGCATCGAGGTCCACGAGATCCAGTAGTAGTTTTGAGATAATGGATTCGCCAATTCCTGTGTCCACAGTGAATTCATACTCACATCCTGTCGTGAATTAGAGGCAACTATATGTATATATATATATACATATGCAAAGTTGAAAAGTAAATGGGAGGCTTGACAAACCTGTTACACCACTTGAAATGTCGAAGGTCGGCGATAAGCTGTAAAAGATCATAACCCGATTCGATGTCTGGCGGTAAATTGCACGCAGGATGTTGACAAGTTTTTCAAGCCCAATCTTTCTTGACGGTTCCATGGTTCAGCTGTCAACCTGGTAACATCTTTAGGCTTTCAATGAAAATGCTGGTGTGTAAGCATCTGGTGGAGTATGATATGAACAACGAAACCACGGTAAGGGCGAAACCCAGCTTCTTCCCCGCGAATACGATGCTCACGCATTACGTTGTCTAAAAGGCGCAGTGACTGCAAGCTACTACAACGCAACAGGAAGCAGATTAACCCCGCAGGTGGATTGCACGTGAAGTACGTGAGCCACAGAAAGCTTCTTTGGGCTGTAGATTAAGGTATTTCCTTCCAAGTGAAGGTTAACTGTAAAATAAACAAGGTTGGCCCGGCGAACAAGCAGCCATACACAATGAGCGGTAGTACTAAGAGAGGGTGATCGATTCGCGGTTGACAGTCGGTACTTCTGTAAAGTGCTGCACAAGCTCTTTAACGGTACCGCGATGACATATTTCACATGCCCCAACGGGAAGCACATAAATTCCTTGACAACCTATCATTTCTCTTACGTGTAGTCCATATAGTGTGCAAACAGGAGCAAATCAAAGAGAAGAGGTACGAATCATTGTGGTGACCACCGGCCCCAACAGGATGAAGTTGCACTGAGCACACTGAATTCCTATAGAAAGATAGACGAATTAACTTGGTCAAAGAGAACAACAGGTAGGGGTCACGATCATTTTATTAGTCATGGACTCTCCGGTTCAGCTGGTCTATCACGTCCTGTCCACCATCCTTAGGGTAACTTCAAACTAAGGGGCTGTTTCTGTCGCCAACACGTGCAGGGCGCATTGAGCATCCAGGATGGACGGACTCCATCAGAAGGACGCACGAACCGCATACCACGTAATCTGCATGCCATATGGGCGTTTAGCGCATAAGACAGTATACTCTGTGACCAACAACAGTTGGGTAAACTGTGTATTGGTCAGACAACGGTGTGGTTACGAAATATGAAGACCTCGGCTATTTCGCTGGGTAAAGTGGGTAGGTGTCGTCTATCAGGCTGGACACTTCACGATCTCTTGGTTCGTTGAATAGAAATGTTATCCGGAATGGCAACGTGATGAAATCAATGGCTTGCCTGTACTTATCTTTTTGGCTCTCTTGTCTTGTTTTGCATTTTACCCACTTAATAAATATTATTTTAGGAGAGATCCATTTGCAAAAAATCTGGACTTCTGCTGGATTCGAACTAGCGACAGAAACACCATGCCCAAACGCGGCAATCGCTCTATCAGCTGAGCTACGAAGCCACGCCAGAAGCTCAGAAATTTCACATTTGAACCCAGTTCTGTCGCTGGTTCGAATCCAACCGAAGTCCAGGTTTTTCGCACACCGATCTCTTCTAAATTATCAAATCTGCCAAACTACTTATCAGTAAATATTATTCTCTCCCACGTCGTTGTTGTTGGTGATTGAAGATATGGTACTTTCCGGCCAGGCTCATAGCCGACAGTAATTGACAAGGCAGTGACGCCTCTAGCGGGAATCGCAAGCAGTATTAAAACTATCACAAGAACTCCGGTTGAATCGATCCTTGATTACCTGTGGAATGTTACCTGAGCGTATGCAGACAGAGCCGAGCGCGACTGTCACCTCCGAACTCAAACGAATGCCACGCGGACAATTTTTAGTCCATCGCTTCTAAATAAGTTTTTAGGCCAACAACCCAACGCCGACTATGTACGTCGTAAAGCTTCCAAGACCACTGTACTTAAAATAACAACCGACCTACGTAAAATAGAATTCATTTGATCAGATCGGCGGGATAATTAGCCAACAGTGATTGGAATACAATCGTTTTCTGTGCTACTCATGTAAGAATCGGATTACGAAACACGAATCAATCAGAGTAAAACATATCAGGCTAGAGAATAGTACAGAATACCACATATCGCTAACCACGCTTTGTTATAAAAAGCGAACTCCAACAACATTTCGTCAGACAACAAGTTAAACGGTTAGTAAAATAAAGTAGCATACACGTGAGTAGCCAACCAAACAAAACAACGTGTCAGTGCTACTCTTGAGAGTATTCACTTTTAGTCAATCAACTTGGGTAGTAATATCAAATTACCAGGGTTAGTAACAATCAAGCGCACTCTACCCCCTACCATCCTGTTCGCAACGTTACATCCCTGTTCAACGAGAAAACAGGGTGGAAAAATACAATTTTTTTCTTACAGAACAACAAATTTTTAAATGCTGTTGCAGCCATTTGGCTTGATGTTCTCTAATACCGAAAGTTTACTTTGATACCTCAGCTTTCCGTAACTTTGAATTGTATGTTTCTGTTCTTCAGACTTACAAATAAAAGGAATATTTGCTACCACAGATACTCCCGAATCAAGTAAGTAGTCCGAACGAACCTCGACGTTCCATTTCTGAAACTGAAAAGTCATATGGTATTCCGAAACTTCCGTCTGACTGTAATCTTTACACCTTTCTCGTGTCATCATCATCAACATCATAGCAGCCACGAGCCTGATCAAAAGGTACTATGGCTTGGGCCGCCGCCCACCTCAAAAGTGACGTGGAATATCCTAGAAGAAAACGTTAGTAAGAAGGCTGAACATTAATGAAAGAGCAAACGGAAGAACTAGAAATGGTATAGATACAGGTACGTCATTGAGTGCGACACACGCTTAGCTGGCATACGAAGTACGTTACCTAACCATCGCAGGCTATGCAGCGTGAGTAGCTGACCAATTGAACGTGCATCCCAAGCGTTCCGAAATACGCGTCGGCGAACTGCAACATTGCATAGGCGATCAGTCCACTTAATGTGAGCTAAGTGGCGGAGACAACGATGGTCAAATACAACAAGCTTGTTCACAGCTTTCTTGCGAACAGGCCACGTTCCCAACCCATAGAGCAAAATAGAACGCACACAACCACTATATACTCTTCCTTTCAGCGACAACCAAGCGTCTTTTCGATGCCACAAAAACAACGCGTACCATTGCTATCTTCGCTGACATTTCATCAGCAATATTACAGGCTGACGAGATAGTACTACCCAACTATGTAAATCTGTACATAGTCTCAAGCGGATTGCCTGCAATAAAGAAAGTAGGAATGGAAATGCCATAGTCTTGAAACAGCACTTTACGACTTGAAAGTGCGAAGCGCATTCCATAAAAACCAGGTCGGTCGCTCAACCTGTCCAGCATGGTCTGCATGTTTTCGGCAGAGGGGCTAAGTGAGGTAATGTCATCCACACACTCCAGGTCGGTCAACCAAGCAACAGGAAGTAACTCAACATCAAGCTTATTGGACTCTTCAAGCGCACCCTCCAGAATGTCGTCCATAACAAAATTGAGCAGGAAGAGGCAGATCGGAGACCGTTGATGAACACCACTAGAAGTGATGGACGCCCGAAACAGTCGTCCGTAAACTCTCACCCTTCTTGCAGAGTGGGCATACAGTCATCTCAATAGATTCACGTATTTCTCTGGTACTCCCTTGCGGAGAAGACAGCTTCAGAGAACGTTAAGTGTAATTGAATCGGTAGCAGCCTTTAGGTCTAAAAAGACCAACGGTCTTTGAATAAGCTTTTAGTCGGCTTGCGTTTAAGCTCTCGACGGTCGTCATCATATTCACAGCTGAGTGGGATCGAACAACGCATGTTCATGAGGCCTGTGGACGTGATATAAATCCACTTCTGTCGCAAATGAACATACCTCATCACAGCATGCATTCATAGCTGCGACGATTTGTTCCCCATGTTCTTTAGGATCCTTCGTCTGACTCGAACGGGGCAACTTGTTCACCAACGCCTTCTGGTGAGCGTTTGTTACACCCTCATCGCTCGAATGCCAGTTAAGTACCTTCAATTTACGAGCGTATATCCTCTGTGCAAATGACAAAACAAAACGGGCACGCACAACAGCATGGTCCGAGGCTAGATGTTTGTTCCAAAAGGCACGACAGTCCTGAACAGAGTCGCACCACCTGTAATCGACTCCTACATGATCCAACTGTGTCCACAGCTGAGAAGCACACGGAGGTCTTCAAGTAACACAGTGTCTCTTCCTGCGTTGGAATGCAGTGCACGAAATATACGGACCATGGGATGCGCACAGTTGCAGCAGTCCTTCGCCACTGTCGGTGCGTTGTGCCTGAATACCAAACAGACCTCCCAGCCGCTTCTCATCCGGAGAAAGACGAGCAAGCTGAGCATTAAAGTCGTTCGATAGTTTGATAATGTCTGAGTGTTTAGTCTGCCTTAGAAGGTCAACGAGGGTGTCACAAAACGCATACTTGATAGTCTCCGAACAGCTGTCTGCTGGAGCGTACTCCAATACTATGAACACACAACGCCATTCTGACTCACGTCAACAGACTTCAACCGACGTAGTGAGTTTAACAGCGCACAAGCAGCTGTTCACTGAGATCCAATAGAGCAAACATTACCTCGCGATTCCCACTCCAGTTTGACCAAGAGATCCGTCGTCACCAGAAACTCTGAAATAGAAGTGCTTGGATCGACAGTTATCTAGAGGCGAGCTCAAATGGATAACCATACTAGAATCGAAGATTCATGTCTCCGACACGCAGCACAGATCAATACCCAAACTTGAAAGAGCACAAGCAAGAGCCGCTTGCTGACCGACTTGTCGGAGAGTACGGACACTGAAAGCTCCTATGTTTACCAGTTGTCTTGGTCTCAGAAAACAATTATCGCCCGAAGGCACATGAAAGGCAGAAGACATGGGGGGTAGAATAATAGGAAGTTGTGTTGGGTAAATAACGTCACTGTCGAGGGAACGATAACTTCCGATACTTCCCGGCCGTTTATGCCGCGAAAGAGGGTTGACTTGAAGGACCCCACCTCGAGTCTCTGACTCAAAAGTCTGACCTGCGAGACAACAAGATACAGGGTTCGCTTGGGGGACCCTACTCGGAGTCAATGATTCGAGAGTCTGATTCACTCGACAGTGAAGGGTTTGCCTAGCCAGAATAAGACACTAGTGTCTGATTCTGAGCACTGTTGAGCGCAGTGGAAGTACTCGAAGCTACAACAGGCTTTTGGGAGAAAATAGATGTTTTTCGACCGTATTGGATAATATGCCGGCGATCACGGTCAACTGTTAGGCGATCTGAGAGCTCTTTATTTGAGGGTACCTTTTCAAATCCCCTTCTTTCTGATACAGAAAACAGCAGTACTGCAACTATAAAAATAGTTCTGCTGTACACCCATAGGATCGTCCTCCACTACTTAAGCACTCCTACGCGGTCAGTAGTTCGACAGGCAACCCTATCAGTGTAACTGCTTTTCGTCTGACTGTGATCCCTTTAGTCTGTCTGACAAGGTTGCACCTGGAAGGACCGGGGTCCTAGTCAGCATAACCCGCCGGATCAAAACACGCACATATGTAGTGGAAAGGCAATACCAAAATCACAGGAAACTTCCATGTAAAACAAATCCCGCATATAACCTAAAACAACACAACACTCCAAAAGGATTTTTCTTAGTCGCCTGTGCTGATTAGAACAAATCCTCAAATAGGATGTCCCAACAAGGCGACTTCAATTATGCTGAGTCTGAGCATACTCGGTTCACACATCCCGGACTCGGAAACCCTCAACTTATCTGGAGAGCTCCATTTCGTCAGGTTATAATATTACTAGTGACAACGGAAGCACATGTCGTCCTTACTAAGTTTCGTCACCTGGGACGAAATACGGTGGGGCAGATGGCGTTTAATGCGTGACTCATTCTGCTTTACGGTTAGAAAACGTTGCCCGATCAGAAAACTTACGGAATTGCAGTGTTCGCGCGAAGACGACCGTGTCAAAATGACGAAAACAATCAGTAATCCAGTTGACAACAGCTGATTAGTTCGTGTGCAAACAGTCGTTACACTGTATTGGTCGTTATAGCTTGAGCACTAGCTTAGTATATAAATGGGAAATATGCTGTTTATTGGATCTCATTATATTATACGCTTGACTGCCTCCAGTCTTCCAGTGTTTTCTCGACCGATGTGGCCGGGTGAGTAGGCGCATGTAATCAGGGATTATAATGGTCTAGCTGTCGCCCTGACTTCTGCTACATTGGCATGGTGGTCAGGCACAGGTGCTGCACTGATCAAGGAGGCTATTCTGATGAAGGCTTCTGGTCAACCAGATACAATCACGGCATATAGGTCAAAGGAAAGGTCAGACACATTCAGCATTGCATATCGCACCAATGACTATGTAGGAGTGTCCAAATAGCAAGGCACGATCCTGTGAACAGACAGAATTGTCTTAACAACTACAGCACTGTTGTAAGGAGGACAGGTTAGAAAAGGTACCATCAAGCAGATCACTGCAACCAACCAATAGCTGACTGTGACCACCGGCGTGGTCTCTAAGACCGTTGAAAAACTTACAGCACATCTCAGAAGTCTGATGCTACTTTAAAAACACCTACTGTTGTATGACAGGCAGTTTCGGTGTGAGTAGTATGCTACTCATGAGTAG
>LUCH01000693.1:142461-183981 GCA_013368495.1 Paragonimus heterotremus | reverse complement strand
GCCAACAGTTTTCAAAGAGTATTGTGCCTAACATTTCCTCATTTTCATCGAGCGTTTTCATTTTTCTAACGCTCTATGGAGAAGTTCTATAGGGTATTGTACAAATTTTCATATTCCGCTTTATTTTTACATACAGTTTGCACCACTTTTCCTTGTATTGTATGAACGTCACTTGTTTGAATTGATTCTGCCTAGAAATACACTTTTGGTGCACGCGTCTCCTCTTCTTGACGTTCCTGTTATGTATAGATTGGGATTGGCTGTAGCAAGCTATTCGGCTACTGCGTTTTGAACTGAATACTGGCATTTATACCTTTGTATTGGGTTAGTCCCCTACAGTTTCCATGCCGACGAAATGTAGAAAGAAGGCAACCTTCTTTATCTCGTCCAAAAAAGATTTCATGAGGCACCAAATATCAAACCTTTTCCAATAATCCTCCACTTCCGAAGCTTTTGAATGAGTGGATAATCGATCCATTTCAGTACTCATTGTGAATATTGCGGATGCGCGACGTCAAATGTTGTAATTACTGTTGAATTGTATAGGACAACGCTCGAACGTATAAGAATCGCAAAACATAATTAGGCACAACAAAACAAAATGTATATTACCGAAACGTACGTATCAACCAAATTTGTGCAAGATATTGGAATAGTAAAGCAATTACATAACAGAAGGAGACAAAGCACGTCAGTCATGTTCATCACACTTACCCCCATGTGTGGAACTCAGTGAATAAATGGCTTTTGTTAATGAGCTGATGAGAACATATGAAGTGTTTGCAACAAGCAAAGCACGACTGCTTGATTTTTGATTAACTGGCTAGTGGAATCAGATGCTTTGTATATTCAAAGGTTGCACATTAAAACTTCCATGATAGTGAGCCTTGGTTCAAGTTTATTTTAACTGTACAGAAGGACAAGTGGTGTAGTGGGAAGTGGATATTCGCTCAACCCTCGTCCACTAACAACTTGAAACTTCGGTCCTGAAGAACGATCGGTACGCATTCCTAACGGGCATCGCACTAAAAGAACACATTAGGGTTCGCAGATAAACCGTATATTTCCGGTAATGTTTGAAAATAAGTAATTGGTTCCAGCCTAGTCTGGGACCAACAGCAGCAACCAAGATAACAAAGAAAAGAAGCGCGAGATGGGTCCCAGCCCACTCGGCCGCACTCAAGCGCACGCTAAGTGAAAAGTACGTAGAACCTTCTAGTGCGTTAAACAACGTCCGGAAAGGACCGGAATGGACGACATTAACGAATGGCATGGCGGGTGAATCATTAGGAAGATGGCAGGTATTCGCTGTGTGAAACTAGTTGCGCGACTGAAGAATTGGCGCTGAGTTCTTATCAGGCCTCCTATAATAGGCTGACACAGAATCATGTGTACAGAACAGACAAGCTGGAGGACACGGTTGCAGCCGTGATCCTTAGAGAAGCCACACGACCAGTTGTCACTATAGGAGTACCTGCCTGATGTTCAACCCACAAAACACCCACATAAAAATACGCATCAACAATCACAGCACGTAACATGTAATACCCTGCAAAGGTACATTTCGAGTGTTTGTCAACAGCATCTTTATTTTTTGATAGGATACGGATAGTCCATTGGCCACACACTTAATCCAAGTCACAACTACATCACGCGGAAGTCCGTGATTCTACCGCACACACTAATCCGCAGGAATTCAGTTCCATACAGGCGCAGTATGTCGATCCACCAACCAATCAGCATTTCGTCAGTCGACCATTACACGGCTTTTCGATTGAGGCTCTCAGCCCAACGACGGAGACGACCTTGAGAGTTCTTCAAAATCACGATCGACCGCTGGATATTTGCTCACAGTCCAGTCTATGCACCCTGTGGTTAGCCAATATTTTGCTCTGCGCACATGTTGGTCTACCTGCCTGACACTCCTTCGAAGACACCTACATCCCGGTATCTAACTCAGTATTCGTTCGTTTAGCTAGACACAATGACGACAACTGACCATATGGAATCCCTGGCCGAACACTTGCACTTCGGACTGCTACTGGTGGAAAGCGTGTAGTGCAATTGAGTCAATATCTCAGACCTCACCAACCTAGTAAGTTCGCTGGACGTTCCCAGGCTTCCCACTCGTTTGGGTGGTCATCACCGTCGGTCCGTAAATAGTAAACCACCCCGCATCCGACTGTAACACCCCACTTATCCTCGAGCTTAATCTACAGGTAGATGTATCTTTTGGGCGTAACTGTTCGTGTGATATTCATATAATGAACTATTTCTTGCTTCCTGTTAACTCTAGATTTGTATGTTGTGCTGCTTCTCTTAATTATTTATATGGCATCCCTGTGGCCGAATCTCTGTAGTCTGACGGCAAGAATCTTTTAAATACGTTCCTTGAGGACACCTGACTCACGCTTCCGGATAGCCTTCAGTTACTCGGGATGAATGAAAACAACCTGTACACTAAGCTACATTTTGATTTTTCATCGACTGAAATCCAGAAAACCTTGTCTTCGCATTCTTCATAGTCCAAGGCATCTGGCTACCGCTCATCTGAGGGTACAACTTGTGACTAGCACGCTTCCAGACTACTGGATCGTCACCTTGGTTACATGCTCAGTCGCTTGATCTAAAACCGAGAAATGAGACGCAGAAACATCGTTTATTAGTGGAACGAGACAAAATTAGACTACAGAGACTCTAAATTTATAGGATGAAACGATTACTATAAATAGTCGACAGCCAGAGCAAATCAAATGAAACAGTCATATATGGCAATCAGGGATTCAGAGCAGATCTTATTACGGGGGTCGTCAGAAGACAACGCACGAAAACAGTCCAGATAGCGCACAGGTTTTCGACTGCACACCTGCAATCTGATTGGCTGAGTGCAACCATATCACGACCATACAATTCGAGCTGGGTCGGCCAATCGATGTGACGTGATACGATCTGGCTGTCTCGTTAGGAGATGCGTTTCCTAACAGACACCGAGAGACAGTTCGCCTTGAGGTCGTTTATAGGTTTAACTGGATACACAATCCCTTTTCAGCTGTTGATACCAACAGGTTTTACAGCGTCCACGACCATCTCAGCAAACCTATCTGCATCCAGACTGGTAAGTCTGTTGGATTTGGCGGTACCAGCGATGCCCACAAGACCTGTTTGACCAAATTTGTCCAAACTCAGCTTCAACTTTTCTTGAGTGTATTTGAAAGCCTCTCCGCAAGTCATCCTACAACCATTTACAATAAAAGTAAGATAGACGTGAAATGAGGTCATCCACTCCTTTGAGTAAGACTGTTGTTATAATAACTACAGACGTCATGTCATCATCCAGTCGATCAGTTTGTAACTGAGCTAACTGGACTGGGATCTGGGCCGCCGGATGATCAGCTTCCAGCAACTTGAGAATTGTGTCACCTTCGTTAGTGATCGTGGTATCGTTGACGCTATCGGTTAACATTCTGCCCAGGCCAATCAGGTCCCAACTCAATTTGATGACATTCAAAGTGGAATAAGCAGGTTAAACATTTTTCTTCTCTAGTATTCACCACTAGTTCCTTCTTTGCTCAGCAAAATAGTACTGGTGGTGTTCGAAGACACTAGAAATTAGCGAGCATGTACTGATACACGGCAGAAAACCGTGAACGGAATACTAAAATAAGGCCATCACTTAGTTATGTCTTTCAGGTATGTGGTCTGTGGTAAAAACATCCGTAAACACATTCCGAATTTAACCCGTCCGCTGCGTAGGGTGCAAGGTCACTAAATCTATGGGCTGGTTTCACCCTTGGTTTACAGAACCATAAAAGAGAACATAACTGAAAGCATAAAATATGTATGCCAAAGCTGTATGGTCGCCGTGGCCTTAGTAACAGGCAGGAATGAGCTAGAGGGCCTGTTACTAGATAAGCGTCGAACCTGCCGCCTTATTAAAGACACCGCATGTTCTACCTTGCTTTGTTGAATCTGCAAACACAACTCTAAGTCAGAAAAGAGTTGTAAAGTCAGTCGAAGTGATTGGGCAGCTATCGTTTCAACAGTCGGTTGATCTAACCTGTGCTGACAACACGGACCACAGCTCACTACCTTCCGTGACACCATCTAGTATGCGTGCTGACTCCGAGGCTTATTTTGCTGGCCATAATAATGCCTCACTCTATGTTAACCACGGTCAATCAGCCAAACGTTCACAATCAAACTGCACAAAGTCAAGATGACCGTGTAACTGCAGATGACCCAATTAGTCAAATTGAACAAAGTTTAGCTGTGTTAGCAGATTGAGTGGGATTCGACAGAAAAAAACTCTTTGAAATTACTTAGACTGTTAAGTCTTCCTGATCTCTTTGGAGCGACTTCAAAGACTACAAAAAGCTCTTACCCCAAGTAGGATCTAATGCCCCGTTCTCTGCGGGTCACTTTTCTTGCCGTAGCTGACTCCGAGAAGCCAATGGCTTTGCAACACATCGACTAAAACAGAAGTGTGAACTCAATTAAGATCGTCCCAACCCAAACCAATACACACGTCCACACTCGTTGTCTGAGACTCAGGTTGATGAACATAGAAGCAGAAGCATTGCTGCGGGCAGTGTGTCATCTTTAAAAAGTCCTGATCTCGTCAATGAAGTAGCGCATAATCCAGACTAGTATAGGTTCCCAGAATCCCTCACCGAAGTTCTTGCTCTAACATTTGCCGGCGTAAATCGTCAGTCTCGGTAAATGCGCCTCGACTTCCAAAAATAACCTTCTTAGCAGAAGTGATGAAGAAACAAACACACGCATCTTATATAGATTGAACATCACCCACAATTGATCGCAGCTGTCGCATTCCCATAGACTTTCCAGTCGGCACACGCACCTCAGTCCACTGCCCGCACACAACTGCCTGTTTGAATCATGAAACATCAGATCCGAATGGCAACAACCGTATCCTGTCATAAAACCCAGGGCAAGTTTTCCTAATATTGCCACAGATGATCTTCACGCAGGGGTCACATCCTTTCCAGGAGTTTGAAAAAAGTTAAAAAAAACCGTTCCAATAGAAGATGACGGCTTTAAAGCACACTACTTAACGCCAACTCAGTTATTCTCACCCCGTGAATCTAGTCAAACAGATTCAACTGTTATGCGTATTAGATAATAAAAACTGTTTCCTGGTATTGTTTAAAAGCTACGGCAGCTTCGTTCATCAATGAACTGTGCAATCTTCGAAACTTCTGTTCCCAGGGAAACCTATATGTAGCAAGCATCCTGAGGATCCGGTGTAAGGAAGAAGTACGGGACGGCGAACCGTCTATGTTAGGTATGACGGTGTTTTGTAGTGACAGGAAAGTTGGCAAAGAAGGTGGTGCAGACCTTAGGTTGAGATCTCACAAAACGATCTCAAGTATTCGTGACCAGTTGTTACTGGATCGTCTGAAATTAGTTCAGTAAGTAGTTGATATCACGCAGATTAGTGTGGTTTACAAACGATCTTGTGAACACATGGGTATCGGCACGAATTTGCACATCACTCTGTGTAGATTATACCCACACAATATCAATGGGAAATGTTAATTGACTGGACGTCACGAGCCATTTACTTAATGTTACAACGTTTACTTGAGACGAGAAATTTTTCAAGGCAATAATGAATGGTGAACCATTCCAGCATATCCAGGACCACACTCGGTGGCAGAGTTGATCAGGCATCATCTTCTCTTGACTACATTCTCACCACCAAGGTTGACACAGTAGGCAATCTAAGTATCTCAGCTCCATGTGGCTGTCGTTATCATCAGATAATTGAGCTCAACTATCTACACGGAACTAGACAATATACTCCTCAAAATGCGAGTTCGATGGCCTACCAAAAGGCAAATTTTGCATAGATGAAGGCACAGCTTAGCAATATTGAATAACCTGGCTGCATTACCGCACAGTCTAGGCGGTTATTGGCAGCTCATCTTGGAAGAATGCTGTAGTAAGTTCTTCCAGTAAAGCCTCCCCGACTCAGTGGAAAGCTTAGATCCCTAAGGAATAAAACCAAACGTCTGATCGAAACGCTCAGCCTGGAAGAGGTACTAATCAGTAAAGACTGAACTTGCGTTTGTCAAATATGGCATGTGGCGAAATCGTATCACAGCTCCCACTCAAGAGAATTGATTTTTCTACCAACGATGTCTTGTTCTAATGCTGAAAGTGAATCCTAAACTTTCCTATACCACAGTCACAGTGCACACAAGTGTAAAACTGACACTTCGCAACTGTATACCTATGGCGGATTTGCCAATACAAATGCACAATCGGCCAATACACTGGGAAGTAGTACGTAAGTGTGCATAACCGCAAGTCATGGGTAACATTTGAACAAAAACACAGCAACTTAACTGAATCACACCTAATTTCAATGTCACAAGTCAGAATCAATTTGGTGCATCTACTAACTCACAAATCACCCTCTGCAGACTTGACGCCCCTTGCCGTTTTGAAAATCCGCCACATCGAATCGGCAGAATTGCTTACTGTGCTTCTGGATGGCTTCTTGTTAACTACCCCCACTCTACAGAAAGCCTGGAAACAGCTCACGATAACATCAATCTTCGCAGGTGAATACAAAAACAGTCCACCATACTTTCACTCAATGGCGTTGCTTACAGTGTTCTCTGAAGCAATGTAGAGCTTACTAAATAGCGCTGCTCAGACTGATTTTTGGAGACCTCGGACACACCAGTGCGAAGCACAATGGTTTTCGTAGAGGATGATCATGCGCTACGAATCTGCTGATTGCTTGAGGCTGTTGGACAAATGTTGCCGACGCATAACTAGCCATAGACATGGTTCACCTAGGTTTCTTCGGAGCCTTCGACAGAGGTGATCACTCCAACTTGTCACGGAAATTCAATAGTTATGACTTCCATGATCAACTATTCATGTGGTTTGAGAATAATCTAAGTGAATGTAGGCCGAACGTCAAAATGAATGGACCGTTGTCACACTGGTCCTCTGCCAACAACGATGTTCCGCAAAGATTCTTTTAGGAAACATGTTATTCATTCTTTCTGTTACTGAACTTCCGAGAACACCGGCGTTGACCTTTGTCAACGACACAAAACTGTGATGAGTTCAGGAGTGTTCGAAAGATGCACCAGCCTTACAAAATGACCTGAACTGTCCAAACTAGTGGTCTTTATAAGGAGACCTGTCGTTTAACGTTAACAAATGCAAATCGTGCAAAATCCTTCTCGAAACTTTGTTGACTCCTTCCTTGCTGGCGCAAATCTACTCGTCTCAGCTTAGAAAAAGTCCATAGTGGCATTTTGTTTGAGCCTGCCCATATTCTGGGCAGCCATGACCAGAAAATTGCACTTCTTTCTGAAACTCTTAGAAAAAATTTATGGAACCTTTCACCATAGATTGTTTCCCACCATGTTCGCCTCCATAATCCAGCTGCACCTGAAAAACAAACAAACAGGTCTGTGGTTCTTATCCTTAAAAATACTTGATACTTATTGAGAATGTTCGGAGACGAATTATTAGGGTACTTATTGGACTCAGGAAAATCCTTTACCCAGAAAGACTGACAGAATTAGGCCAATTCTCAATTAATTACAAACATCCCAAGCTAGTCCCAGTTCTTACTTACAAAATACTGCACACCTTTTGTCATCCACTATCATATCTGATATCTCAATTTGAACATCACCCACAATTGATCGCAGCTATCGCATTCCCATAGACTTTCCAGTCGGCCCCTTTCGAAAAGAAGCACTAGACTTGAGTTTCGCTCTCATTAGAGCGACAGCTGCGATCAACTGTGGGTGATGTTCAACTTGAAATTAACCAAAATCCCCGACTACTCATCAGATATCTGATATCACTAAACAGTGCAGAACGATTGAGTTGTTGAACAGGTAGGTTTTTTGCAGACAGAATTGCTTCATCGTTAGGATCTGTTTACAGTCAGACACATTGCCCAACTCTGTGGTCACGGCCGAATAGGTTCAGAATATTGAAACAGTACTTGATCAGCATATACATGAGCGACATTCAGTAATACAAATGTGCTAACTGTTATACAAGCTCAGTCCCACGGTTATTTAACTGCGCACGTGTGACTGAATGTTCTTCCATTGTGCTGCAGTGTTCATTGCTGAAATGAATGCAACTAGCAGTTTTATTGAATGTACCTTTTACTTAGTTCCATTCACTATTCTTTACACCCATAAACCCTCCAACGTAACTTTTCACCGACCAGCAAGGAGATGGGAGCACATAACCATATACACGTAGTGCATTTCTATAACAACGTATGAACATATATAGGCCCAGTTATCCCCTCCCATAAACAGCGTAAGAGTCCAATATAGGGAAACGGAGACGAAATAGGAGTAGGTAGGTCAGTAAAAGGTGACACCTATCTTTAGTAGTCCCATCGTATAATATCATTTTGAGCTACCTCACCTTCCGAGACGTATACTAATTTGCGTCAACTAGTTTCTTCACCCGCAATGCTACTGAACTTGTCGAGTAAGTTGGTAATTTGGTTGCTGGCATTTATGATCAGTGATATTTAGTAAGCCATTATAATACGATGACTGGAAATATCAAGGTGGTTAACTTCATCCACGAACAAAGCAAGCGGAAAGAAAGTATAACTATCATCTCAAAAATTGGCGCATTGTTCTGCCCAAGGCGACGGAGGTGCCATGCATTTACGGTGAGTGAGCTGGATGAAAAGAAGGGCGTACTCAGTAATATTTTACAGAAAAGTCACCGGATAGGTGTATTATAAGATTTCAAAATCACAGTCACTGTCATAGGCTACTGAAACGAACCACTGGCTATTTCAGGACGATAGTAACAGGTCACATGTTGTCGTGATTCAAAAGTTCCAAATAAAAAACAAAATCCTCCCGTATGTTTTATTATGTATTGTACATGCTTAACTTCAGTTACAAACGAACTTAAGACCAACTGTAATTACTTATGCATCTCTTAGCGAAATTACAATTGTTCCAAAGCGAGCTGTTCCTCCTGTTTACATCTTTAGATGAGTGCAAATGTTGCAAACCGTTGTTATACTCGAGCTGCAAGTTAAACACTAGCTGACCTTTGGACTATTAGAAGACTATCAAATACTGATATTATAACCATTCAACTGACTTTGACGAACACATAGCTTTAGCTTTTGTTTTTAAACCACACCTACCAGAGGCAGCAACATCTTGGAGTGCAGACCAGTCCCAACGTGATATGTTTTTTGTACTGAAGGAATTCTGGGCATTCTTCACAGATAAACAGCACAAAACTTCATTAAATTGTTCACACACCGTTATCGTGTTTGTACCCTCCCGCCAACCGTCTACCACCCCAGTAAAACATTTAGCTCCGGTTACCAGAAATCGGTTAAATAGATGCTTATGTGTTCTCGTTATCAGCGACTTATGAAACAGGAAACGATTTTAACCGAATTCATACTGATTCGCCCCACCAACCAATCCATTTTACCAAGTAAGGCTGTTTTACCGCCCTTGATGAAGGTAACTTGTGGCTGATACGATACAACCTCCGTGATCGTTTTTTGAAACCATAAGCTGTAACGGTGCAATGGTGAAGTATAAGACTTGTAGAATGTTTCTGTGATATTTAGAGTAGGAATACGAAAGATGGCTCACATACAGACTGCCTGTCTCAATAAATCGAGTTCAAGCGGTGGCTTTGTTTAGTCTGTTTATTAAATCAGTCAATTGTTGCATTTTTTTAGTTTTGAATTTTGAAGTCAAAATTATTACCAATCAGTTCGGTTGCCTGTTAAGAACGGACGAAATTTCTGGTTCACCAGTTATTCTACTATCCATGAATGAGTAGATCGTTGTGCTTTCTTCATTACTATCTATCCTTCTGGATGATTTGAACCATAGTCCTCTGTTTATTTAAAAACTAAAATGTTTCTTTTGTTTGCCTTGCCCCTGGCCAAGATTCAACAACGATTTGCTGCGTTGTGCTAAGCTTGTTCAAAGAATACACTTGGGACCTTACCACTTACCTTGTGAAGTAGGACAATGTATGCACGCTGAGTATGGTAGCCAATTTCGGTCAAACAATATGTATGATTATTGGTGAAACAGTTCCGAATGGGCCTGAAATATCATTTACTACCCTGCCAAAATCAGATTTCAGTCTGATGGTTAAAGAACCCGTTCATTCACAAATACGTCGTCATACTGACGGTGATTGGAATGCTGTGATTGGTTGCAGATTTTAGAATACCCTTATTTACGGGCTGCACCGTGTAACCCATAATCCAACTCAGTATGTGGAAACTTCGTAAAATTTATGAAAAGTACAGGTGTACCCAAAAATTCTTCTACGATAAGGGATGCATGAATGACACTGTTTGTTGAAAAGTCTAAATAATCAGTTCACAACGATTCAAGAAATCCTGACGAAGCTTCTCGAGAAGCTTCCTCTGAAAACAATGGTTCGTATGGTAGATTCCGTTGAAGTTTACTTTCAACATCGTCACAGACCGATAGGAATGGTGCTGAGTAACGTTGGTGTTCACGTATGTGCCTATCGGGTGTGTTAGATGACGCATAACATTATGTGAACTCTTAGTGGGTTGTGTACAGTTCATCTATTTCAAATGAAGTGTAGCAAAATTCCAATATTTGTACTTTAGTATCTATTCCGAATTCGGTTGCCAACCAGAAGGAGTTATAGGCATATGATAGTTTGTAGTTGAGACCACCGGATAAATTGTGTTACGCTTGCTCTAAACGAAGAAATAAATATAAGTAAAAACTGATGTTAGCGAGTGAATGTGTTTCTGTGATTTGCTCTATGATGACGGAGTTGGGTGAAAACCCAAACACATCTAGTCTGCATGGTAAATTATTTCAACTGACCTTTTGCGCCTTCTTATGACAGAATCAGCTGTTAGTTTACTTTGGATAAAAGATCTAAGAATACATTTTTATTATTCTGTAACGGTGAGTTTAATTTCAACTCGACAGTTTGTGCCAGTTTGTGAACAAACCGTGCGGACTAGCAACCTTCAGGAAGGACCTGTTAATAGTTAATTTTGATTTGTAAGGTATCATTGTCACGAATCCATAAAGCGTTCCCGGAAGAAATCACACGGCTTACTTTATTTATCACACCGGTAACTAGTTCCCAATCAACTGTGCTGTATTTCTGATCAAACACTGAAAATAAACGCTACTTTCAGCTGTGTTCTTCACACGATATTTTAGTAAGTCAGAGTACTGCTCTAACCCTAAAAACTACAATCCTCTAAATAGACGAATGATCAGCGATTGATATGAAGGCATTTTGTGTTGATGAAGTTGGTGGATATATATATTTTGAAATCTTTATGAACATTATAAATACATAAAAATTCTATATCAAATGTATTGAGTAACAGTTTGTCTGAATCGCTGAAGCATATCACGGAGTTCGTCAATTGTTGGACGCAAAGAAGGTGGCATCTTCCAGCAACTTTGAATAATCTGCCATCTGAAGTTGTGCAGTGTGCAAAAACAATAATGACACTTGTAGTTTCAGATAATATGTCACCATTCAGTTAGTGAATGAAAATTGTTTGAAAGTGGATGAGAAATTGTCCAACCAAGTTTCAACATTGTGATTATCATATGCAGAAATAAGACACGTTGCGATATGTTAACATTTCGTTTACTCTGATCAGTCGTAAAAGTAAAACATACGAGTTATATATGACACACAAATAGAGATAGACAGGATAAAGACACGTATACAGTCACACCACGTATCATGAAATCATAATCATGGCAACCCAATGAGTTGCTCCAATCACTTTTGTGCACACAGCACCGGCTGGTGAGTTCTGATCAACATGGCTTCCCTAAAGACCAGTAGCTTCCGGTTCTGTTGACGTAACAATATTTTGAATGATCTAAGTAGGTCAACCTGGTGACCTGTTATCATGGGGTATCTGGCAGTCGATGATGCGGGGCTCCGAGTAACTGATTCACGGGTCTCAGATTGTTGTGTCATGAGTTGTTTTAACTAGTTCGAGAGGTGTTCTATCACTCGCTGAAATAGCCATCGGTCTGTTCTGCCTATGTAAAAGTCACTGTAACTGCAAGTGAACTGATAGATAGCATGAGCAGACAAACTGCGTTCGCGATTGTGCAGAACGGGTCCTTTGGTGGTTTGAACTAATGGGAAGCTGCATACGTACGGGATAAGGCACCTTGCAGTTTGTGCTTGATGTCGTTTGCCAGATGACCACCGCTAAATTGCAAAAACAAAAATGTGTCTTTCTTTCGAGCTGTTTGTACTGGTTCATTGCATTTGGTCACCCTGCCGTGAATATCTATACAGTTTTGAGGATATCAGTTTGCCACCTTTGGTTTTTGGAACATTTCTTGTTCCCTCTGCAGTTTATCAAGTGTTCAAATACGCCTGGCCCTATTAAATAGATTTTTAATTAAACTGCTTAGGTATGCTATCGGAACAATGCTGAAAAACTGAAGACATTGTCCGCCTCATGTTGCTTGTGATGGACCGATCGTTATAATGTCCCATCCTCAAGTCTACTGTTGAGCACATCTGCCATTTAATTCCCCTTTGTGAGACAATGACAGGGTCGGAATAATAGAGTTGAGAATTTTGAAAAAAAAAATCAAAATGACCAATATTCGTAAAAATCAAAATACCATCAACATACAGCTTGTATAATAAGGTTTTGGAAACATCACCTGAGACTTACCGTTCAGTCATTCCCAAGAAGATGTCGGTCAATGTTGAGCCTAACGGACTACTCATGGCCACTCCGTCTATTTGTCTATAAGAAAGCCCTTCAAAATTGAACCTGATGTATTTTGTCCAAGGTAATATGAGATCCTTAAGATATTTAAGTGGAATACCTATATCACAGTTTTGGGTGGAAATAAAGTCATATAAAAACTCAACTGTCTCGTGAAGAGGAACGTTCGTAAATAGAGAATCAACGCCAATCGAATACACCGCTTGTAAACCCACCAAGACACGCTCTAAAGTCTCTGCTAGTTCAAAGGAGTCCTTTAGGCAATGGGGTCCAAAATTTTAACTAGCCGTTGGGCAACTTTATGGTATGCTGAAATGTTCATGCACAGAAATGATTGAATGGGTACCCCATCCTTTTGTATTTTTGGTGCATCTCTCATCTGTGGTGTTTCTGTGGTGATCGGCTTCTTGTGCCTATACTGATTAGCAGATATTTGGCCGTACAACAGCAGTATCTGAAACTGTCTCGCTGTTTGCTTTTTCAGCAATATGTTGTTTTCTGTCGTTTTATCTTAGAAACACCAAATGTCGCATTCCTCTCAACTCTTTCATGGCTTGATAGTGTTCCTGTTTCAGGGAGCACTGCTGACAAATTGATGTTGGTAAAATTTCATTGGAAATATCTGCTAGTTTTGAACGAAACCAAACTGTCTCATCAAAAGACGTGGGTGACAGATCCTTAGGTCGACCGTACATATACTCGAATTGCACTTACGTGTTCAACTTGTTTACTTCTTTGGGTGGTACTTTAAACTTCAGTCAAAGGGAGGGGACATTCAGCTGCGTTTGTGCAAACTGAGTTGAAGTGAGGTTGTGTAAATTCTTTAAGTTGTCACTAGGAAAGACACTCATACTGGCTGGGCATGAAAGATGGTTCCATAGAGAACGATGAGCTCTGGCTTTGGTGTTGCAAACAGTTTCTCTAGAAAAGTTTTCAGAATTGATACGTCACACCAGTGACAATCCGTTTAGGGCTTCACCAAAGCGGTGGTGGGTTTCTGCAAGACCGCTTACTTCGTCCCAAGCAGCACCGATGTACGAACACGCCAACCTCAGGAGATTCAAGCTGTTTCTTGGTAGTACCTCATTAGTTAATAACTAGGTAACTTGCGTTGGAAATAGGCCAGATCGAATACATTCTTCATAAAAATTCCTCGTAAAATTGAGTAAACGAAATGTCGACACATCGGAATATATGTCTTCTTTCTGCATCGATGAATTTATTAAAAGGAACCCAGTGTTTCAATTATCAAATGCGTTTTATCAATCGGAAAAACCGTCGTAGTAATGATATGAAAATATATGAAGACTGATGTTGTGATCTGTTCTGATGAATCAGTCCAACAACAAAAGCCACAGCGACACTTACAGTTCATCTGGACAGTTAACTGGCTGTTTCATTCGATATCCTGATCTCAGGACGTTTAACATCTCGAATGAATCAAATGAATCGTACGGCTGTTGACCTTTAGTAATGAGCTCCCAAAGGGTGACACCCATGGACCATACATCGGTGGCTACTGTATACTTGCGTTCAATCAGAGCTTCCAATGCAAGCCATTTGATTGGACGATTTGTATTGTCACCAAGGCAGTGGTAGTCATCGGGGAAAAAGTCTCGACTCAAAGCACTGTCACTGAGCTTCACAGAGTAGTTTGCTCCTAGTCTAGGTGATCGAAAAAATCGGGTAGATTTGTTCACTGAGCATCGTAGGATAAACGTAATTTTGGTAGACATAATCACAACATAACTAAGTGGGTTTGGTTGGTTTAATTCCACTTGACTTACCGACTGGTAAGGGATATCAGTAACCTGGTTAAAAAATAAAGCAAAGTCGAGTTTGGCTTTCCCTAAAAATGTAGCTGGAGCTGATTATTTAGTCATTACGTACATCCCCATAATAACGCCCTTTCTGTTTGTTATACATTGTCTCACAGTAAAATGTCTTTTTTTGATACAAATTCATAAGAACAAGTGCGCGTTGGTGTTTATTGTGGTGTTAAGTCTTAGATGTCTGATTGTTTCAAAGTAAAGTCAATTCTGTAATAATCACGTGTAAATTGCGCTCCTATCTGCGTGTAAATAACTTAGAACGCTTTTAACAGACTGCGAGAACTTTATGAGCTTGTACCTCTGCTGCTGTATAAAGCACATCCTTGTTGGTGAATTATGAAACAAGTTCGACTCATTTATATGAATGTCTCGATTCAGGTCAAGCAAGAATTAAGCCAAAGGAATCATTTAGATTATACAGCAGTTCACGCCAAATTGAATTCACAGAACACTTCCAAGGACTTTCCAGCGGTAAGGCAATCTTAAGAAACAATGGAGATCACCGTGTGCTTCCTCAAAAGTTTCATTTTTTTTTACAGCCAAGTATCAAGTAATAAATGTAATTAAAGCTGCGTTTTTTTGCCGTGCGAGGTGTCGTAATTACGTTCCGTAGGAGTAGCTAAGGAAATGATAAGTATTCTCCTAACAACCTTGAGAGGTACGTTTTTCCAGTTTGAAGTCGTTGGTAATTCAACGCTTGCGTACATTGAATTTGTGGTTACAAGGAAGACACGGAATAACAGAGGTTTTTTTCGGTTGGTATAAATTGTTCTGTAAATAAATCAGCACTATAGCGCACACAAAGGCCCTCTAATTACCCCCAATCGTTGTCCTCACCTCGGGTCAGATGAAACTCTGTTTTGACCGCAGGCAACAAATCAGCAATGATTCTGGACAGGATTTTAATCAATAGCTTAAATGGTTAGCTGTTTTGTGGGCCTTCGATTGTTTTTCTGTCTTCAGTTATTGTTGTATACTAGACAAGTGAGTACAAAATTTTGTTCTTTTGAACCGGATAGGCGATCTATCAGCGAAAGCTAGCTGTAAACACTCTTCGAATGTTTCGAAGATGAAATATGTTTTACTGTGACCCTGTAACACGCAAATACAGAAGATTAGCCAATAATCTAGTGAGGTTACAGCCGTAACCATAGGTACTTAAGACTTATTACCAGCAGAAAAGTGGACGTATCATCCAACTCTTCATAGGGGAAAAGTCGTGGATAGTTTCACTGGGAACTATTTAATAGTGTGTTTTCCTGCACACTCGATATTTGCTACTAAATAGAAAATAACCCGCTGACCAGTCGCGATCAAACCACCTAACGATTTAAGAGCAGTCACACATGATAAAAGTTTCGTAGCTTTCTGTGTTGGAATACGGTGATATAGTTAGATATTTACAAATGAACTGTAGTTTTGAATATATAGATGACCAATCCTAGTAGAATTTCATTTTTGATCGCGCAGATGTTCACAGTGGTGACCAAATACTGTTTTTAATTTCAGCTGGACAAATCCGTACAATACCAGTTGACATTGTGGTCGTTTTCTGACAATGTACTGGAATTTGTGGGAGTTGGCCCGAATTGATCGGCAGCTCACGAAATCTTTCTTAAGTATTTGTGTTAGCTGGAGATTACAAGTAACGTGTTTAAATGTAGACGTCAAGAACAGCGCACTTTTCGAGTACCATATTGTTCGCGTTAAACTTTTACATTGATTATAAGCCAAGGAATTATATTTGAGTTGAGAAATTCTCACCAGAACAAGTTTAAATTTGACACTTCACAGGCTGTCCATCATTTGAACAGCCCTCCTTGGTCATGAAATCTATAAGTTACTTCACCGGCAGTTCTAAAAATGAATGTACGAATGCTCGTAAGAAGATTCTGTCGAAACCTTGCATTATTCTATTCGCTGGGTGTAAAGTTTGCATAGCCTAACAGTTTATATTTTGTTCACTCTCTGAAGCCTGACAGCAACACTAACAGTCCTCCTGTCTTTCAAGTTTAAGCTGAAACTCGACTAGGCATTTACGTGCAAGTGCCTGATCACGTGGATATGTGGGAAGGGAAAGCATGTACAAGACTAGAGGAACGAAAGGTGTTTTGTTTTGGTCCGTTATACTTTCATAAATTCGCAGATGCTTCATGTTAGGTAAATTATTTGCAAAACCGCAGATAAGTGCATCAGGTAGCTTGGCACTAGATGACTTGATGAACACGATTCAACATGGTTTTTACTGCAAGGTACTATGGAACTAACTATTGCTATGTTTTTGTTTACCGGTGACGATGGACATCGGCAAGCTGGAACTACATTCTGTCGTGTTGAAAACCTAGTTTGTTGGACTGTTCTGTTAACCGACTTGTGTTATTTGTCATTTTCTGTAGTTCTCACCAAACTGAACGGCAAATGAACCCGCAGGGAGCAGCATTCTTAGGGATGAGATTAAACAACATGTAGTAGGGAGACAACGTCAAGGACGAGCCATTCTAAATCATCTGTCGGATATTCTGTAATTTTTATTCGTGAGCACAAGGATGTTTGCCGTTTGTTTGACCGCTGAACAAATAGGTTGAGAAACCTTTCCGTAGGAAATAGCGTAATACAGCCAAATAGTATATTTGGTTGCTATTTACTGACACAGATTCCAGAATTCTGCACCAGGTCTATAAGCTGAACACAGACTGGTCTTCTTATAGTCACCTACATGTTTCATCAAAATGAATTGTGAGTTGAATTTACGAAGCAAGAATTTTCAACCTTATCTCAATAGTTTTTGCTGCGAATTATTCCACACAAAACACATGTAGTCGTAAGCTAGATTGCAACCAGCAGAATCTAATAAGTGCACGTTGAATTCTCGCGATTGAATCCTCAGCCGATATGTGTATATTTCTACGCAAGGAAGCAGCTGGAATACAGACGTTACTTACAAACAATTTCTTGTAGCGATATCTCCGTGAATAATTTTTAAGTCGTGTAGAAAAGCCACCCCGTCGATTAGTTGAAGTCCCATAGCGAGCAGTTGATCAGCTGTTAGGGACTGCAATGAAATCAGAATTCATGAAAACTATTAGTGTGTTGTTTTTTACCTCATGGGAATGCCTTATTCACACTACTCGTTAAGAAACAGAATATATTGTTGACAGAAATTTCGTACCAAGACACACTGGTTTACTTGATTACTAGGTTTCCACATCCCATAAGTTATTAAGATAAAAGTAAGGAGTAAATTTAACTTTGAAAGTGTAAATTGATTATTTGAAAACCAAGAGATATCTATAGCCTCATGGAGCACAGTAAAACTACAAAGCTTGGTTTTAAACAAACCAAGCCTTAAAATGTATATTTTTATTTTGTAGCAAACAATCGAGTAAATAAATAGACAGCAGAGCAACTTAACTCATGATAGACAGTTAAAATCAAGTCCTATTTGCCTCATCTCGACTAGTCTTGAACTAGGAAAAAAATAGCTTTGGCACGAGTGCACATGAGTTTCCATGTTTCAAATCCAAGTAAAATGTTCGGCACAAGTATATATGCTTTCACTTGTAAATTTTGGTACATATTTCGGTTTCAACTTTGTATGCAGACTGTAAGAGAGTTCACGTAAGAAAACGATGTTTGTCAACTGTCTGCAGTAGAAGTCGAAACTTGTGACAGAAAAAACATCAATGATTAAGATTTATGGGCACACAGTTTCTGAGCTGACAAGAATTGCAAATTTAAATGTAACATTGCAGCATTTGCCAACATACGAATGGACGGCAATGTTGTACTCCTGACTACAAAATAGTTTTCTACCAACGTTTACGTCTTTATCATTCCCAACCTTCTCGTCTTCTTTTTTCCTATCATCGTCAACAACGCCATCATCGACCTAACTTTCACTTTCTTCTCTATCATCTTCATCATCATCTTGTTTATCTTCAATCTCATTTTCATCCAAATTCTCTTCCTCTTTGTTACCATCAAGATAGCCAAAAACAAACAACCCACCTGAATGTAATTAAAAGGCAAATTTTGTGTTATGATTTCCGCAAAATATACGGGATTTTTTTGTAAACAGTAGGAACAGCGTTGAAATTTGGACATGAATTTTAATGTACCTTCAGACTTACTTCCAATTTCAGCAGTCTTCCGCGTACATTTACTTGCCTGTCTTTGTCTACATGTAAAACATTTCTCGCTTGGCGATGGGTCGATCGAGTATATAAAAAATCTTGGTTAAGTTGGGCGTTCAAAACGTTTCACAGCAGCAAATCATGCGAGTTGAACTCCGACTACTTAGGCATAAAGCTATGCTCAATCTGATATAAAGTATGCGCTAAAAATCAGATTTAAACGTGGTCGCCATTTTCTTTTGAATACTGCTCAGGTGGCCCGGTCAACGTTCGAAGAGACACGGTGACCGTTCTGTTGTGTTTAATCGTTAATGTCGATATGAGGATTTTTCACCGAGTCGAAAATATTGGGGAACACTGATTTTTTTCAATCTATAGTTTTTTTGCCGATAAGTTAGGAGTTTTAATAAGAGCGAAACTTGAGTGTGGTTATTTTGTTTGTGAGGGATTAGCTGGAAAGTTTACAGGAGTAAGAAAGCTGTGATCATTTATCGCAACCACAATCTCACACAACACTTCAGAAACGGTAGGATTCAGAACTTTCATCGGTTTACCGTCGGATTTAATAACCACATTCGTAAATTAATGATCGCAGCCAACCCAATTAAATGTACTGTAAACTCTGATAACAATTCAGCTGATCTCGATCAACTTTCGTCTAATTTAAAAGCCCGACAGAAAATACTTATGTGTTCCCTATTACTATACTTATTATATGCTTGAAAATTTCAGTGATTTAACATACGAAGTGAAAAAAAGACGGCCCTGTACAGGCGGAATTGACCAAAACAGATCAGACGGTGTGATTGAAAACATGATATGTCATCACAACTTTTCGGATGACGATGAAATTAGACAAGGGAAATGTTTTAGTGAATGATCTTCGTTTCAGATATACACAAGTTCGGTCTAGCGAACTAGGTTTTCAATAAACGTATTACGGATGCGATGCTATAATAAACTGAAGACGAAGCTAACGTTGTAGATGTAGATCAGACAGATCAACATAAAAATCAAAAATCATACCTTTACAAATCTTTGAATTCAATCTGAATTTTGGCATTATTTGTCTTGTTTCCAAAAATATACAACGGTGGGTTGCAGTCAGTGATGGAGTAGTTCTCGCACACCGCAAAAAGAATTATTGTGCTAGGTCAAGTCTCCCATGATTCAAACCAAGAGAGATATAGTAGTACGTTCAGAAATGCTTCGTGTAAAAAAACATCTCTGCACTTGAGATGCACTGCATCCACACAAAGAGTCTGGGGTCGGATTGAAATTTAACAGATCCCGCAGACCAATTTGAATGCTTGAGTTCAAATAAGTTGAGCTGTAATTAAACGCCACCAGCTGCATCCGGGAAGATTGCGGCCCGTTGCCTAAGTCACTCGATTAATGACTACATTAATATAAGGAATGCTGTAAGTATATAATGACTAGACAGCTCTTAACTCTGTGTGATCTCGGTTAGACAGTCTTTGGTAACATTGGCCAAACTATGTAGGCTAGCATCAAAATATTCGACACCGACCATCGGTCAGGCAGGAAAACACATGGCTTCCGCTCAACAACTAGCCAGCGCTGGCTTCTCGGTATCCGTCGCCTAGTTTCCTTCGCTTAACACCATTTATATTGTGTTTGTGGATTTTCACACCGACATTCAAATGACCTGTGGTTGTAACCGGCAGCATCATATTCAGGCCTCAAAAGCGCTGATCTCAGCCATTAGAGCTCTTTATCATCCGTGGATCATGAAACATTTCGGTCGAGATGATCTCAAGGATGTTCTGTGAGCAGACCAAGTCGTACAATTACTAATGCATCTATGTAGTGTGATATCCTCCCAAACAAAAAAACATTGAGGTTGAACGTTACTGTAATGAGAAGGGTTAAACATCGACGAGGGGGATTTGTGGAGTTTACGCAAGTCGAACAAATGTAGCTTACACGAGTCAATTAAATTCAAATTATTGTACAGTTTCTCAATGATAAATTCATGCACCTGAGGTGTTTGTAATCTACGGCAAATTTGGGTATCCACTATATATTTAATGTCTGCTTCGGGGTCCGTTTGAAACATCCGATGACCTTCAAACGCAGTATTTTTTTCCCGTATTGTCGTTTTTATTGATTACGATCTTTCCAGAGTCTCTGGACGGTTTGATAATAAACACATAATTACGATTTTAGCTCCCTCAGGAACTGACTGTACTCCTTCGTCAGCGATGACTGATGCTGGGTTGGAAAGTAAATGTAATTGTGGCCAAAATCAACAAATTGAGCTTTCAGCCTAACCAGCTGTAATAGATCCTCATAGATCGTGCTATGGATAACTCGATTGAATGAAGCCAACCAACGACTATTATTAGCTAAGACAGAAGCGTACTTAAATAAGATGGACAGAAACCGCAATCGTTTATGTCGTTTTTACACTGATAGTTCGCCTGCTTTTTCAATCAAATTCTTGAGAGGAGTTCATGACTTATCAGTTCATCTTCCACAATAACTTTTTTGGTAAAAGTTCTGCTAGATTTTGGTCAACTTGCCGAGCCTCATGGGAGTAAGATTGGTTCAATGAACTACTGACGAACTAGTGATGAATGGCGGTCATACGAATAAGTGAATTTTGGGGAAAGTCGCTGAGCTCTGGGTAAAGTACACCAAAGAGCAACATCAGTCTTATCCAATCTGAGTTGGTAGGTCTGACGGACGGCAATGACCCATCCACGGCTAAAGGGTGAATACGAATTAGCGTCGGAAAATACACTGTTCTTTGACTGCGCAAACGCTCACTTACCACAGTGATCATGCTCGGTACTGTTGTTCGTAAGATTATGCAAGGATTCTCACCAAAATTTGGCCGATCACATGTTTGCTTGTCTTTTGCTATAACTTTGAAACACCTCGGGATTCAATTTTGCTACCCTCCATATTCACCGGCTGTATATCTAAACGGGCTACTTGTAGTCTCACGTTAACGAGTATTGAGTAACGCAGAATACTTTTGTTTATCTACCAACGCGTAGCTCTGTGACTGACTACCAAAAAATACAATGGTTGCTTAGTATTTTGTAGCTAATCTCGTAAGCTACGCTGAATAAAAGTACACATATGTATTTGATTCCTTCAAAATGGATACAATTTCTATCTCCCAAGAATAGGCTTTTATATTCGGATAGTACTCAGAGAATTCAGAGACCGGAAGTCAAATCCTGGTGTCGGTAAACGAGTGCACTGTTGTTGAGCACCAACAGTATCAATACTTGAGTCCAGTAATTTACTTGGTAAGGTGCTGGCTGAATCCTCTGTCCATGTACGAACGGTGTGATCACAAGCATGGTGTTCAAGAAGAGTAGACCACTCTCCTGTTTACTAAGCAGTATTATAAAATAGTTCTCAGCAAACTGATTAGGATCAAAAAGTTTTCCTAACTGACAGAACCTAAACATTGATTTGTTGTTTCTGACCAACGGACTCCCCTGTATCTCCTGTAGAGACGAAGAGGAAATCTGAGCATTACTCACGAGTCAATATGGCTTAAACTTTGCGTATGATAATTTGGCTGTGCTTAAGCCGAGGTCAGTGGCATAGTGGTCAACAAGGTTGTTTCGTGAAAACAAGATTGAAAGTCAAGCGCTGGCCGTAACCAGGAGATGTAGTACTGATGAACATTAGAATTTCCATCTGAATGCAAATGATGACATTGTTGTTAACAGTGCGACATAAAATTAACAGGCAGAACTTTTAAGTCAATAGTTGTTTGACTACAGAAATTTCAGTGTCATCACACTGCATGAAATGCACTTTGCTTGCTTGTTGAATGTAAGTGGAACAGACTGAAGTTGTATGCCGCTTAATGCAATGACTTCTTCTGGATGCTCAACAACACTAACAAATTTGTTAGGTGCGTTGAAGAATTTCACCTAAATGGTTCTTTCAACAGACCTAACACATTGTGTGAAACTCTGTTGTATAGTCAGTTAACACCAAAACTTTTAGATCTTCGTGATGAACAGGCCAGCTGTTTGAAACGACTCATATTCTGTCACCAATGTCACTGTATTGCTTCTGTAACATGTATAGCGGTTGACAACAGTCACAAAAACATGTCTGATTCTGAAAAATGTCGAATCGGCGGAATCAGTCGGAGACTAGAATTTCGAATCCAGCGGACTTCTTAAAGTGGTGTTTCAAAAATCTGGTAACCAGTCTTCTTCACAAATTGATAGGTTGTATTTGTAGTCTGTGTCAAATCTGACTGACCAGGAATTCATTTCCAATGGAATTATTTCAACTGACAATTGGTGTAGGTCGTTGAAGGTTGATTGTCTAAATAACCTTCTTTTTTGGGTGATAAAAACTAAACTACTCCCCCAATTGCTTGCCCAACGTTATGTTGGTGGTAGATTAATAGGAAAAAATATTACCAAAGCGAGCAATTTGTAGTTGATGGCCTTGTGGTTCCCACAGGTCTATCTTCACAGTTACGTTTTTCTGAATAACAAACCATACCTGAAATCTTAACTGGTCAAGATAAGTAGGGTTATCCTTACTGTCTGGTATAATTCACAATTTTCGAGCAGTATATGTTAGTACCGTGAAGGCATTATAGAGAGCTTTCCTCCTACCAACTGCTATTTTAGTTTCTCTATTAGACCAATACCACACCGAACTGCCACAGATAAACCCTCATCTTACCACCGGTTTACTTTCTCGTTATGTGCAGTCACTGTTCACAGTTGTGGTACATATCCTGACAACAAAACACATGTAATCAGATGTTCGTACTGCTTTTTTGACGTTCATAGGTGATCAGATCTACTTACAAGTCCACCGATGGAAAGAACAGCGACGTTTTGTAACCGCAAGAAGGGTTGACGCCAGTAAGGTTGGGTTCAAAAACCGAAATGATTCTACGCCTCCCCCGGTCAACTTTTATACTGCTCAGGTGCTGTATAGTTAACCAATCTAACGCCCGCTGTGACCTACAGTGGTGCCTTCGTTTATTTACTTTGCAACTATATGATGAGTGAAAAAATTCTTCCTTGTAAGAAAGGTGAAGTTATTGGATATTACCGTTGTTAGTAGTTGTGCCAGAAAATAATGCTGAATAGTCTGGCTTCTAGCTTCTCACTCAGGTGAGGATTAGAATATCAAGTAATATTAGCCACACCTCAGAACTGAAGTCATCGCTTCGGACGTTGATCCGAAGTGGTGATCGATCGTCAAACACTGAGAGAATAAACATTACAGTCGTCGGGTTTAAACAGTTGAGGTTTTATGATCGAAGGAGTATGAGCTTAGCCGTATAGGCTTTTTTACGAAGGGGTCTAATAACCGAAACTTGGTGATGATTATCACATCGGAAATATTTCGACATCTGCCTTATTCAGGAACTGTTAAGCAAACAGATTACTGAAAACACTTCCAGCATTTGACCAACTGCAGGTAAAGGCGATCAGTAACTATTTCAAATAACTACCTGGTTTGATCCTCCGTTGTGTCGGTTGTCATATTAGGGAGAGTGAAGTGTCAGAATTACTCAGTGACTGGATGAATCGTCCGATGAGAAACTCTCATTAGAAAGACGCCACAAGCTCAGTCATGATTATCTTATGAGCGTTACTGTTTCTAAGCTGCTGATGAAGTGGGAACTTCATGATACCAGACATATGAAAGTATTCTGATCAGATAATACATTTCTTTCTGTTTCCGGTTGACTGTGTGTAGATAACTTTCATTGGTAAAAGTCCGGTGGTCATACCATGGGTTCAAATAAGCAATCGTCCAGTAAAGAAATTCTCATGTTGTGATATTTGGGGGTTACATTTTGGCGTGTAAATGAGTGAGGTCGATAGAAGATAACGAACGTTACCGATTATAGTCTCAGGCCTCCCTATTCCGAAGTCCCTCGCAAACAAGTGAAATTTCAGAATCTGAAACTTGAAGGTGATATCAACGATCGTAGTGCGCTTCCCCAACTTGCTCAGTGACACCTTGCGTAGTTTGTAATCAATGTGAATAAACAAAATCATATGATCTTGTAGTTCACTGCTCACGAGGCCTCCTGGCGGTCGGCTGGCTGTCAAACGCAGCCACCAGCTCCACCTTCGCAGCGGCCCATTCCATCTTCACAGGGCCCTGCGTCCAGCACCGCCTTCGCCTTGCCCTTCACCAGCGTCCGCAGGGCAGCCAGCTTCCCACGGTCGGTCTTGACTCCGACCACTTCGGCAAAGTCCTCGAATTCATTCCCGTATAGGTCATGTCAAAAATCAAACCATAAACGCGTACACTTGATTGCACGTCAGACATGCATTCACATACATCATTGTCATTCGCCTTGGTGGAACTTCTGCCATAGCGCGTACACACTATTCCGATAGTCTATTCTTGTCTGTCGTCGTCCTGGCGTTCAAAGCTTGCCCTTTTGTTCCTGAATGTCGCCTGTGGGCAACCTACTACTCCTGAGTAATATACTACTCGCAACGAAACTGCCTGCCATACAACGCCGGTGAATCCGATTACACTTCAATAACTTGTAATGTTTTGATGAAACGATAACCATACGTTTTCTTTATACCACTTAAATCGTCCATGTAACCACTATTCACAATGAATTTTACACTAATCTTTGCACTGTTTGACCCATAAACCTTCCAGTAGGCTGGTTCTCAAATTTGGCATACGGATCAGTTAACTGCTGAAAAAATGTTTAGTGATTATTGACATCCTTCAATCACATAATTCATGGTAAGCAATTAGACTATCGCCCCACATTTAGTGTGGGCTACTCGCTTGATTCTTAATCACAGCAAACACGCAAGCCATTCAGAAAAATGTGACACCATAGGGGAACGCAATAAAGACCATCCACTATGTCCGTTTCTATTCAGAATGAACATTCAGGTGTGGTTGACGTATATTAAAGCAACGACATTGTTTGTACCCAAATAACCCGGTGACTAAAATGTCTTTATTGCTCACTTATTGAGCTGATATACGGTGGAGTTTAATGAACACTGACTGAGACATAAACGTTCGGTAAGAGTCAGAGACAACGTTTGCAGTATTTCAGTAATACAGACAGCTTCGAGAAGTTAGGGGGTAAGAGATCAGGCCACTGAAACAAATAATCATGGCTAGACCAATGAAAGTGCGCAAGATGATAGATGTTGGATGTGTAGATTTACGTAGAAAACTTACCAGATATTGTATAGCTAGATATGGTCTCCTGGTATAATTCATCACTTGGAGAATAGCGATTTTTGGTAAAATTTCACACGTTTGTTTAGTTATGCGTCACCTATTTAGCGCACACTTAGAAAGCGGAACTACGCTGGAAATAACCGATAACATCGTTTCGTAATTTTTCAAAAGAACTCACAACAATGACCTACATCACGACGCACAAGCTGCCGACACGTAATTTGAAAAATCTTTCCCCATTCATACACTTACAAAGATTAACGATCTTCTTGAATGTCAGTACAAACCTGGGTAGGAACGCATTGAACATTCAAAATAAACTTTCAATGGTCATATGAGGCCAATACATTAGAATAGTTAACACTGTATCAGAATGTAAGATAATCACTATTCAGCTAAGCGAATGAAGACGGAAACGAACCGTAATGTTTCGTTGGTGTGTTGAGTTTCTGAGGAAAAGTTTCAAATTGCCAAATTTCGCAAACGGGTATATCAACCATGGCTTGAGTGGCAGCTCTGATTCACCGGAACTGAGCTGATATTCCTGTTTTGAGGCAGCAACCATTGAGGCCAAAGTTTTGTGCCGCAGACCAGCCATTTTACAGGCATCTTGAAGAAAAATCTGAATTTGTTCATTTGTTGCGTGATCTGTAAACGTGCAAAATTCAGTGGATTGAGAGTTTGGTTACTTTGAGCTCAGCTGTATGAAACCATGGAAAATTAGATGCACAGAAACTTATATTAGGGAAAAAACGTTGCTTCTCATTGTAAATCACAGTATAGTTACGTTCTTCGAGCAAAATAGAAAGTGAAAACCGTGGAATGTCGAAGTTACTGTGTGATACCCCTCATCCTCAGACCTATTATCTACGGCTAAGTTTGTCTTCGAGTGAACTCATGAGTTAATGGTAACTTATTCTAGGTTTAAACAGGTGGCTACTGCATTGCAGGACCAAGCTTTTTCTTGGTGAAATGTATGACTTGTGAACATTGGCTGTGACAAGGTGATTTGAACAAAAAATTTGAAGTATGTATAGTCCGGTTGAACAGAGCCATTTCAGGTCATCAGTTCACACTGGCAACCAACTGAACGGTTAACACAAAAGTTGATAATGTACCCAACGCAAAAGGCAACTAACACCAGCATAGGTAAAACACGAGCGTTGACAGGGTAATTTTTGACCCTCTTTCCATGATGTCTAAATGTTGACAACTTGATTCTTGCAGTTGTCGTACCCTACCTGGACCGTGCTTTTATGTCTCGACCTAAATGCCGATTGGCTAACCTGCTGATTAATCGGTCTTGTACATATGCGTGTGTGTGACCAGGTTGTCGTAGAGCTGTCACGCCGCGCGAATCAAATAGTTCCACTGCCATAGTCACGTTGTTCGTCCTTGGCTGTCTTTTTCTGATGGCATGTGTAGACGTTTCATGTTGCGCGCATGTGGCATAAATATAACTACGGCGCATTGACTGTCATTTGAACTGAGGATAAAATAGCAGCGCTAGATCGCAGATAGAACAGTTAAGCAGTGCATGTCATATAGTATTTGTTGATTAGAATGAAGATTTTTCCTATATACTTCTAATATGTTATAGTCGCAACCGCGTAAAACCAGTTGGAAACACAATTACATGGACTTATAGGATTGGCTCAGAAACGTATTTCGCTATCGTTCACGACCACTTATTGAATATGTTCCAAGTATTTCATGAAATTCATTTTACGACGTGGAACGTTTTACAACCTTAGCTCTTCTGAACATCCATTTTATTACAACTAGCGTTCAGTCCGTACTTCATCGTTTCCATATGATTGTTTGTAAATTATGATCAATAAAGTTCAAACCTCAAAAAGCAATTTATTACGTGCTGACTACAGTCGCTATTAGTGTTTATATTATTTTTGTATAGTACCATTGTTGTTAGTGTTGAGAAGAAGATAGATTTTCCCGTAACGCCTAAATTCGTTGTGAAGCAAGGTAGCAAGGACAAAACACAGTGAATAAGGCGTGTCTACAATAATCAATTGATAAAACTTACCATAAGTAGAACAGCTCATTGTGCCACAGTCTTGTGGTCTAACAACTTTTAATGTCTTATCTGGTCGCAACTGCTTTGTAAAATTCTGATCAATTATTTGAATAAATCTGCCAGTATCCGAGGTGTGTGTGAATGTGAAGTAGTGTGTGCCGAGCTGATAGATGTCTTGAGACAGACAAATTTGGAATTTCGGCTAGCAGTTAATGTAGTCCGTCAACAAAATTGTCACCAACCTCCCTCGTTCTAAGTAATGGTGGTCGCCGATGGCTAAGCTCGAATGGTGACTTCATACTTGACGTAAATGGAC
Source organism: Paragonimus heterotremus (assembly GCA_013368495.1). Classification (NCBI taxonomy): domain Eukaryota; kingdom Metazoa; phylum Platyhelminthes; class Trematoda; order Plagiorchiida; family Troglotrematidae; genus Paragonimus; species Paragonimus heterotremus. The sequence goes on along the minus strand of LUCH01000693.1, from coordinate 155,663 downwards.
TATTTGAAGTGGACATTCCAAAATTGTGAAACAGTTTCATTCTCCTTCACTTTGCGTGTTTTTAATCTGTGTTTTGATAAGCTCAATCGTAAGATTATCCAAATGACCGGAACCTTTTCTGAAGTTGCTCTCAATGAAAACTTATCAAATTCTATTGTATGCTCTGAAGAGTTTATTAAAGTCATTACACCACCAACAACTTTCCATTGTTTGTACAGTGTTTACATGGAGCGTTTTTTCATCTCCTCCCATAAACATAGACGATTCTGTCAGCATTCCTGCTGTTCATTAGATCGTTGAGCCACATATCTTTTTGCGTACAATTTTGTTCCCTCATTCCCCAGTGCTACCTATGCAAGTGAATTTGATAATCGGTTCTGTTGTCTACTATAGTAATTGTGCAAAAACCGATGGTGGTACCGAATAGTTTGAAAGTCGTCCAAGGCAAAATTTTACGAAGACCATACTAAAAAATAAACAACCCGAATCCTCTATGTTCCGTTTAGGAAATTTGTTACTTTATTTCAGACTTTCATTTCAAGTTGTTGACTCGAAATTGTTTTTAAAAGTACGTTTCAACGTTTGGTGTTAATCCAGGTGCTCAGTACTCCTTAACCGTCATCGTTAATTCAGAGAAACTTCGTTAAACTACACTTTCCTCTGTTTTCAGAAAAAACTGTTTATTCGCCTTTCTCCTTGTTACGTTTTAACAGTGGGGTATGGTTCAAAAACATTCGGACAAAAACCGTGAGTTCTGACAGCGGCAATTTTATTTCTCTTTCAATTCAACATTTGAACTTGAACCAAAGCCCACGTGTTGTACGGGGGTGAACATCTTGTGTATTGCTTTGGTGACAGAAATAAGGACACAACTTCAATTGCACATAAACCTGGGAATATCTTGGATTTTCGAGTATCGTTCGATGCAAACAAGACACATTATGTGTGCGAACGGAGTAACTGAATTACTCATCGATAGGTGGAGCATGACAACTCTGGACCAGAGGTGAACTCACTGGATACTGTCTTCACAAATACGGATTTCCATTGTTCCCTTTGAATTCGTTTTCTGTCTGATAAAATGCGCAACCTTGCTTCATAGAGAAGACCAAATGTACCTGTGGTAAAATAATGCTTTAGATAATATTAAACAATAATGGTTGTAAATACACCGAAAATAACTATCTAATACGATTGTTATAATCACTACAGAAAAATTGTTTACTTAGAAGCAAGTTGTGCATGCATGTGTAGGTAAACTATACACCACATCCGGTCAAAATATGGTTTACCAATTGCAAAATAACCTTTGCTTTCAAATCGGGGCTTTATTTGTATAATTTTTCATGATGTCTAGAAAAGCAGACGTTGACATAACCTGACACGCGATATTTTTAAGGTGAAATCCACCAGAATTCTTTTGGAAAACGGATTGATCTATTAGATTCCGTGGTAGAATGTTCAAATGAAAAGGTGATCAATGTGCTAACTCTAGGTTGTCACTGACTACCCCCTCCTGGTTGTTTGGTTTGCTGTCGCGGACTGCATTGTGTTAGAGTTGAGTGGCACATTTGTTGTTATCAAGGAAAAAAGTTCATCGTTTTTTTAAATCTTCATGAAATAATAATCTACTGAGTCTTACGGCATTCTTTGTGAATTCAGGTGTTCACTTATTAACTGTGGTATTAACAAATACATGCACATTGTTGTAGTTAATTAACATAACCATTCCTAAATATTTCCTCTTGTTAAATTATATCTGTAGTTGTGCTGTCTTCTGTAGAGTTAAAAAACAACAGAGATAAATGAAACTGTTTCATTCAAAGAGAAAGGTTTAATACATCATAACTGACGAATGTACATGACACATACACTCAGAGTAGTTAAAACATACGATTCGAAAACTGTCACTCGAAAACTTTTGCGTAAACAGAAAGGCTATTTGTAGTCGCAGCAAACAACCGTGGGTGACTTCATAATCCACGACAAATATTTGTGACAGAGACTGTTGACCAGAATCCATGAACAGTAGTGGTCCGTGTAACAACTAATTAGCTAACTGATTAGTCGAACTGAACCACATCGCTTTGCCACTCCCGACCGATATGTTAAAGGAAACTTTGCTGCTTCGTATTGGGGATGTCGAATTTCGTTTTCCCGAGCAGTTCTGTCGTCAAATAGATGTAGTATCCACGGGAAACTAATAGGTCTTACGTTAACAAACATTTTCATGATTAAAGCCAAACAAGAAATGCCTATCGAAAAAAGGAAGGTTGTCATGTTACAAGCGTTATTTCGACGACATTAATAGTCAGTGGATATAAACAAACATTAATAAACCTGGTAGAACGCCCAGAGTTGTCATTCTAACATGAAAGTCACATGTGAATTTGGGGTCAATAACTGCCTGCTATTAAGAGACATACTCATAAGTTGCCACAAAGATGGCTCAGTTAGAAGAGCTGTCTATACGAAAACCATATAGTCAATACTTTCACTTCAGTAGATTCACACCGGTCCGATATAAACGAACACTAATGAGTACACCGTTTACACGAGCAAGGTGAATCTACAGGCGTGACAGTTTTTCAAAGGAACTAAACTTGATAACCTCTATCTTACAGCCAAATGGTTACCTCACAGGGTTCATTGATAGATTCAGAAAATAAAAAATACCACGCGAAGAGGGTCTACACAGAATTGCCCTTTAAAGATGGTTGCATCGTGCATCAAACTAGACAGCAATCGAGAAGTTCAGTTATGCGTACGCTCAGTGCAGTTGAACTCCGTGGGGTCGTTTTTGATTCGGAAGGTACCAGAGCCTTCAGTCAAAAGAGACTAGCCTATCGGTGCTAAATCACATTGTGTTTACCTGTTTATACTTAAATGCGGAAAATGTTACCCAGTGATGCTTGCTTTCAAGAACGAAGGTATATTTACCATGTTACGTTGCTGAAACAAGTATATATATATTCTTCTCAGCTGCCAGACACGTCCTAAACTCCGACAACGCTGTTGACCCACCTTGAGCATCCTGAATCCTGTTAGGTCATTCAAACTGAAGGTTTCCGCGGTTTGCTGAAGCAGTCGCAATCAGTCAACTCAAGCCGGCTTTCCCTGTTCCGAAACAACTGTTTATGAAACTAGCCCTCATTTGGAATTAATGACCTATCCTTAACCGCTGACTGATTATCCACCCCATAGCTGTTTGATATGTAAAGATCCGCCCATGTTACCGCAAATTTGATACTGATGAGTCAGTGCCAAGCGCTTGAAGCTAACAGTTTCTGGGTTCTAACTGTTTTGTTCCAACTTTTCAAAGGAACCACTTGTTTTGAGAAACTTTCATTTGATACGCCTAAGACAATCCATAAAGACCTTTTAAACTATTAGCCTCGAGTTGACAGATGTGAAACTGATTGCACGTTTGATGGTTTATCACTAATGCTGCAATTATTACTCCACACAGTCTACTGGAGCACAAGACCCAAGATTGTACGGAACAGTGTCATGCACACGATTTTACGTTTTGGCTGAGCGCATTTTAGTTTATTTTATACCATCTACTAACTTTTGACATCGTAGAACAACAGTACTGTTGGTGTACATAAATAGTTGCATGTTGTTTTAACGGATTTGTCTTATACTTTAGTATTATGACATAATAAATGGAATACGTTTCTTAGGTGTTTCGGAAACATATGGTTTATGGAACAAACCGACCATTACTAATTGTGGCTCGCGTGAACATTAAAAGCTTGTGAGCTGAAGGTTTGTTTTGCAAAAAGACATTTCGAAATTTACTTATTCGGTCAATGGATGCGACGTTGACTGAATTCATTTGATCGGTCACCGAACTTGCTCTAAGTTGCGTTTATGGTCTGGATTTTTAAAACTAACCGTTTTTTCAAATTACCGTAATAGTGGACTAAAACATGCGTGGAAAATGAATTGTTCCATTTTTGTTAACACAATCATCTTCGTAAGGCTCTTATTAATGTCCTCATTGTGTCAGCCTAGTTGGTTCGGAATTGTGACCTGTAAAGTCTAGTAAGTGATGATGAGAACCTGAGCACATCTCCTTTCTTATACTGTCCTTGCACTCTAGATAGGGTATTGCTCAAACCACGTCGCTTATTATAAATACTGAAGTCACACGAAGGAAAACGGTACTGTGTTCGGCTTATTTTCCATACTAGTGACACGCCTGGATGACCAGTTGTGATACCTGTCAAGTATTATGAACGTGGGGGTCGGTCTATTTGTGTTCTTGTTTCGATATGATAAATTTCTGCTTGTTCATCACTGGATGTATTTATTAAAAATATCAAGCAAGTATTTTGGTTTTCATCGTTTTATGAGGCTATGGTGCATGTGCATACGTGGGATTCAGTTGTATGTGTAAACTGTGAGATAGAATACTGAATGGATAACTTTGTAATTGAACAGGACTTCAGCTCCTAAAGATTTATGCTAAATAACTTGATAGTTACTGCAAATTCCTGAACCCGAAATGCTGTAGAGTCCTAGGCAAAAAAATATTACCGTCTAATGCTGAACAGTCAATCGGGTTTGCACTGAAATGTGTCTAACTGGATACAAGATATAACGGGCTAGGTCAATCCACGTATGGTGGCCACATTTCGAATCGAAACGTTCAAGCAAGCAGGTATTTTGAAGCCTTAAGCTACAGCGTTTGCAATCGTTTGCGGGAAAACTGTGAAGTTCCGACCATTTTCATACACCGAGGAGGTCAGTGGAAGTAACGCCATAGCGAAATAGAACACGCTGAACCGAAAAATTAGTTACCATGCAAGAATTGTGTGATCCTTAATAAGTCGTCACCCCTAATGTCATTCGGAGATTGTCGATGTGGTTGATGTGATGGTGACTCACTTGTTCGGACCACAGTAGATCACAGGTTTCTGGCTCGACGACTACTTCAGTAGTTCCCAGTTTTGTTAGTAGGTTAACGACCATGACGACCAAAAACAACCTGTTAGCTTCGTTTAACTTTTCTCGTGTGCATGATGAAGATTTGACATAAACAAGGCAGTCGGCTAGTTTGAGGAAAATGCACTAACTGTATTGAAAGCCTGTGCTTTCACGACGGTATGATTAACAAAGTTGAATGTATTGAAAAAACCATCTTCACTTCGAATTGTTCGCTTTCTGCACAACGGTTACGACTGTAGGTGAGATGTTATTAATTTGGCTTTCAGAAATGACTTAGATAGCACAATTTACATTTGTGAACATAATTTTTGACTAATTACTTCTGTTCATAGATTTCTATTGTTCCATACTGATTATGATAATGAAACTGAAAACTTTACAAGACATTCTGTGTTCATTTGATGTCTTCCTTTTTCGATTATCCGCGGAAAGAAATGGAACTGCAATAACTGCCTCCTTTGGACGGCTGCTTACTGGTGGCAATCTACATAAAAATATATGACTTTATGGAATGATTAAATACCCCAAGATTTCTTGAATAAAACGTAAAAATATACTTTCAAATAATATTACTCATACTGTCTGAAGCGTTACCTTCAAGTACAACTTGTTTGAGCACGATGTTTTGCGGCGGTAGAAACAAATCTGCCATAATGTTGCACAAATCTTTTGCACGTGGTGAGATTTTGGGCAGGCTGGCTGTTCGTAAAGTGGACACACCTAGATACAAGGATAAAAAAGAAGACGAAAGTAATGTTCAACTTTTAAACTGCTACAATCGAGTTTAGATTGAGTTTAATTTTCAACTCACTCGGAGTAGGATATTAGGTGGACAAATATGTAAACATCTCCAACACGTTTGGGTACAGGCGTTTATTTATGAAGTTTCATCCGGTTAATTCACTGCGCGCCTGAACAATGCTGGTTATTCAGAATTGTTATTTGATTAGACGTGTTGCAAACCGAACAAAATTGAATAGGCTTTTAAGAGTTGGAAATAAGTGTCAGCGGATTATTAGTGCGGATTTCAATATGATTGTCGTACAGTACAGTTAAATTAGTTCATGAGATGTTTTGCACCAATGTGTTTGCATGGTCACAATAATCCGTTACACGAATTAAAACCAATTGAAAAACAAACCAAACAAAGTTGTCATCTGGGGGTCGACCCAAAAACGGATACATTTCACAACCTACACTAATTCTGGCCTAATCCATGAAATAGAAGTGTGGGGAGGTACTTTCATGTTCTTAGTTTATTCATTCCATATGAACAGCATGGGCATCGGTGCATGATTTGTGATGAGTACAAAACGTATTTGCAACGATCATAGTAAGTACAAACTAGACATCGTATTCTCACGCAAACAGAAAGTGGGATGTTTATCAGGAGTACTGTATAAACTGTAAATAGATTCTGTTCAACTAAGGCCAAGTCAGGTATACTTTTTGATTTTAACAACACTTATCACAACTTAGTGCATTGCAATAAGACAGATTTCACTTTCAGATAAACAAACCGGCTAATCAATTTGGAAGAGAAGTATTAGACTGGAGGTAGGAAGACACATCAAACAGTGCAGAAGGAAGAAGATAATTCGATATTTTAATGTAGAACTGACAGTCCAGTGCATATTCCTTGGTTTGAGCGCAACTATTTACTTTCAAGCTGGACACCACACGCAGCTGAGTGCAGCTTCCGTATTTAAGCCGAATTTCAAGCCAGCCTTTTAGAAAAGAAGCACTAGATGAAATTGGTTGAACGTATACATAAAAAGATATGAGGTCTGTGGCGCAGTGATAAGTAAGGACACGTTACAAAGATGTGGCGGGATCCTGATCCCCGCCGTGGCAAAGTTATGCATAATTAATGGGCTTTTGTATAAAAAAACGTTTGGGCGTGACACTTCTTCTCTCCAGGAGTTGGCTGAAAAGTCTACTCAAATGCAGACACTACGATTAGTCGTGAATGTTGTTCAACTTCAAATCGGCCAAATCCTCACCTACCAAAAAGGTATTTAAAGTAACAAAAATATCGCAAAACAAAATTGCCAAGTAAAAGAAGAGAAAAACCTGCGTACACACTCTAGCTCGAATATCACATTTAGATACATCCTTTATCCTTGCGGTTGACGAGGAATGATCCAAGCTGATCCACAATTTTATTTTCTTCAGGTAAGAAAGAAAGTATTGTCACAATATGCATACCACTGAAAATCGATAATAGATTTCAGCTTCAGACACAACTATCCACTAGTCCATTTAAAAAAACAATGCGACTTCAGTTTCGTTTTTAATTGATAACTGGACACTACTTTTGTCAGAAATGACACCCCGGCCTTTGTGTTTTAGGGGAGACTGTGTTGATCATTACACTATCAATTCCACATGAATTGTAATTATAACTTAATAGTCAAATGTTGAGCCATAGTGTTGTATGGAAAATAAGCAATACCGCATTTGTTTAACCAACTAACAAACGTGCTAATCAAGTTTAGTCCGCGATAAAGTGGACTTTTCAAAAATAGATAGGCCGTCAAGCTAGCCACTGTAAAACAGCACGTGTGACCTGAATTTCGATTTTAACTACTTCTTTATGGTTAAAATATAAGCCATGAATCATTGCTAATCATCGAATTATACACCTAACATTTCTCATCATTTTAGTCAGAAGGAAGCGGTTGACATGAGCGGACCAACTAAGCACATTTTCAAAATGACATGGATGAATAGTTTAGCGAAATTCGAAGGCAAAATGGATAACAAATATAGTCTTCAACTGTCATATCGAGTGACTTAAACAGACTTTGTCCATGGGACTATGGTTTTGAGTTTCGTCAATGATTGCTTCCAGTTCAAAGCTAGTTTACAAAGATAAAAGATGTGTTCCTGGAAGTGCTTTGAGACAGCTGTATGGGAAGTGTATGACACGAGGAGGTTATCTGGGAAGAGTCATATGTAACTCATTTAAATGACATTTGGCGAAATCGTCAAACATTTCAGTCAGCGACAAAGTGTACTTGGTAATTACGGCCACCTATCATTGTAACTAGAGCATACTGCGAGTTCACGTACAACCGCCATTGTGAATTGAACGGTTGTTCTGGTAACGGATTTCAAATGTTTAATTTGTATTGCTAAAGAGTATTCGGAGAAGTAATTGGTTCGGATTAAAAACTATTCGCGCTCGATTGTAGATTAATCAATCAGCGAATTTTTCTAGCATTTGTCTTTTGAATATTATTATTATACTTCGGTTGAAACTTCTTTTCATGACCAAAATTTCAACCTTGGCCAGTTCACTGTTAGATCAAGTTCGAGTGCCTCCCAAAGTAGTAAGTGTGTAACACTGCATTTCTTGTTGGATCTTTGTTGTCGGATCCATCTCACATGAATAAAAAATTTATTAGTTACGTTCGCTAGTGAAAAATACTCCCAAAAATGTGAGACCCTATAAGCAATAGTATACGTTTTAGTTACAACCCAATTCGAATGTAAAGGAGATTGCCGAAGAATTTTGTTCAACTAGCAAGTATGAATAGATTTCTGGACTTTAATACTGAATACCATTTATTAAGAGTTTGTTAGAGAATGGAGAATAAGTTTTGGTTGTATGGTAACATTTGTTGAGTAGTTATGGAGTTGAAGAAAAGTGGATGGGAGTCAACAAAAATATGTAAACAAAGCCGTTGATATAAAGTCATATCAACAGCAAACTATGAAACCATCTGTAACAATAAATAGTCAGAAATACAGTTTCAACAATCACGGTTGTGAGAAAGAAATTTGATTAAGAAACTTGTAGTCCATGTTGCTTCTCAATTATATGACAATAAAGTAGAATGTTAAACATTGCAACGGATTCAACCATGACCACAGAGTTGAAAGGTGGGTTTCAATGTCAACGGGCCTTAACTATGGAACGGTTTTTCTCTACTGAGTGTTTTACTCACGAATCAGTCTGATTACTCTATTTGTTTATTGAAGTTAGAACCCGCGTCCCAATATACATTCAATCAGACGTTCTTGAAGACGATAACATTTCTTATCCAGTCTTGTATCTCTCCAGAAATGAAAATGTATGGGTCTGTCTCAGAAGTCAAAATGACTGATTTATTGCATTTAGTCAAGCGTATTACACATTAATCTGTGTTTAAGTTACGATCAAAATATGTTTCAAGACTGGTTTGATTTAGCTGACGATTTCACGATTCTACTTGGATCGTTGATTAGAGCAAGGGGATCAAAGTGGAGGTTTGATTTTCCATTGAATTGCTCGCTGGTTAATAAGAAGAATGGTAATTAACAGTGAAGGTATGTTTGTGTGTTAGACGTATGTGTTGCTCTCTGTGGATTCAAAGTTTACTTTCGAAAATAAGTAAAGTGAGTGAAAAACGAACATATTGAACTTCAGGCTTTTCAGTTTTTCTGGTTGCAACTAACATGTTTGAATTCCAATGTATAACCAAGTTGTGAGAACACAGATTTAGATACATTCCTATACCACATAAAGAACTGTGTTGTTTATCAGGTTAATTAATTCGACAGAACTACAAAAAACGAGGGAGTTTAGCAACTTGTTTATCCGTTACATACAGTCAGAAAGCCAAAACGTAATATGCAACAGAGTAAGCAGGTGTTTCCACAAGTAGTAGATCGGGTAAAAAGTGATAAACCCTACTCAGCTATTCCGCTTCCTTCTGGTTAAAATGTGCCAGATGAGAAAATCCGCTCAGCACTGATTAGATTAACTTTAATAAAATGGATTCTTGTTCATTCAGTAAAAAAATTAATGAACGAAAATGGTCGGGCGCTGACCCTCGCGCAAGGTGTATACAACTTTTCAAGGTATTGTTTTCCCCCTGAGGTATTGTTGTTATTGATAAAGCTTTTTGCCTGATACCTTGCAAATACCGTTTTGAAGGTGTTTGCCTGTTAGCCATCGTAGGATTCAATATGTGTGTAGCAGCTATCGTAAGCTAAATACTGAACTGTGCGGAGAATAGGCCGTCTGGTGAATTTCAACAAAAATCGTAGAAAGCAACGGTTTCAAAGTACACGCAGCAATCACAGCTCATTGGAAGGAGTATTGCGTTTCACAACGGTTAACAATCTTTGTCTTGCACTAGTAAATTTGTAATAACGGTTGAACAGCAAGCTGAGGTACACCCACTTCGAACAGGATGCAACAGACTCTCACGCTCGAATAACATTCTCGAGACGGCCGCAGTAATGAAATAGAAAATTATAATGTAAACAGCCTGGTCTTTGTCAACATGCGGGCAGTAAATTAACCCATCTTTATCCACTAAGCTAACTGATTGTTGGAACAACTAAAGTAATTGGGTAAGCGTTATTTACCAAAGTAAGGTCGGGCTATATCCACAAAGAACGCCGACCCATACAACTGCCAAAATGGTGTCATGAACGAGTATAAACAGGGTCTGAACACTCGGAGCGAAAACTCCCGAGGAATTTATGTGATAATATTTGATCAGTCAGCATCGAGGTAAACGTTTTAGAGTAGACCACACCTATTTGATATCCGAGGACTTCTACATTGCCAGGGTAACGTTTTTAGCGCACTTCGAAGGTGTCCGTGCCCAGAAGCTGGTAAAACAACCAGTTTCAACGCTGTGACACGCCAGTCTGCTTCTGAAGTTTATTGTAATTATATGATACTATCTGAAGTAGGTTACCAACAGACTTCTGCATGTGGTTGATGAGAAAAACAAACAGTTTGCAACTTGGGCTATTCAGTCTTTGGCCAAATTTCTAAAAACTGAAGTGGTTGATAAAAAACAGCAGAATGAAAAATTCTGAAATTACTTGAAGTAGACATCTTGCTCGCGCAGCTTTTATTCTCGAGTATTTCGCAAGCTTTCACCCACGGCGATTCGTTTGACGGTGCCTGATCAAACTCCAACTTTCTACGATAGTTTCTGATTAGAAAAACAGAGAAGATAATGCGATTAGAAATTTGTGTGAAAAAACAGTGCATGCAGCAATAAACAGTTGTGGAACAAAAGATATGTTAAAAGTCTTAGATTATTTGTTGGAAAGAAATGTGTGTAAATTTTGGAAAATATTATCTGAATTAGGCCTAACATATGAAAACTGACAGAACTAAATAAATGTGGGATTATTTTAAAGTTATTTCAGGAATAGTGTCAAAAAAGAAAAGCTGATAAAAAGCTTGTTAGAATTATGCTGCTGTTGTGCTGTGAACACAATGGATAAGATACAGTATGTTTTGCCATTCAAGTATTCTTCTGAAATGTATTTATTCTGTGTCGGTTGTAGTACACATTACTCACCTTGTTCTTCTAGATTCTCATTCAGAGTTATTTATTTGCATAAGAAGAGAAGTAGATTCGGTTATTTTTTGCCTTCAATGTTTCAAGAATATAAAAAACGGCTTGTTTAATGGGAATAAAGGAGTACTTGAATAAATTAGTGTTGCTGTGAGCTTTTAATTATGAGAACCGAAACAAATTACAGGATCATTTCGTCACATGCCAATTATTTGCCAGTTCACTTGCAGTTGCAGTGACGTTTACATAAGCAGAACATGTTGACATCTATCTCAAGCAGTAGCGGAACTCATACGGAAATGGTTGAAAGAACTGATGATACAAAGATCTCAAACCGATGAACCCGCTGCTCGAATTCCCGCATCATCTATTGTCAGACATCTCACGACAACAGTTCATTAGTATTTTGGCCCACATAGGTCTTTCAAAACATCGTTATGTAAGCAGAAGAAGAAGCTACTACCCCTTATCAAAGCTACGTTGATCAGAATTCACTAGCCGGCGTTATGTGCACAAAAGTGTCGTGGTATTGATCGGGTAATACTTGGTGTGGAGATATGTGTCCACACCCTGTCTAGCTCTAATAATCTGTTTTGTAGAACCTGCATATTTTAAATGTGCCACTGATGAAAGTGAACTAAATGTCAACATATTGCAACATATCTTTTTTCAACTCCGACGATAATCCAATTACTTATCAACTTGGGGTGCAAGATTCTTCTCATGTTTGTGCCGACTGTTTAGAAATTGCGGGCTGTTTACTGACAAAGCCTTAGGAATTTTGTTCCACATGTGAGTCGAGCTCAGAAGTGAAGACGTTCTGTTCATACATTAAACTACCCAGTTCATGTCCCAGTATAAAAGAACAACGTATTGAGCCCTCATTATTTGCCACTAAAAGGAAGTCACTAGTGGATGACCTAATCTGTAAAGGAATTCGTGTGCGAGGAGTTTCCATCTCTAAGCTCTCTGGATAACGGATTGTTGTGAGCATTTAAACTCTTCGTGAACTTTTGCGAGAATATTTAAAGGTAAGAGTAACTTGATGCTATGCTGGACACACTATTGAGATGAACGTAGTGAGACAGGAAGAGGTTCAGTGTGATTTGTTCTACACAGCAGTGGCTGAACACAAGTTGAATGAACTCAAATTAGTTAATAATAGCGGACCTAGATCTGGTTAGTTCGATGTCAGAATGGTCGCAGTCATGAATGTACTGTTGATCACTCCTGGATATACATTAGTTGACGTTAAACTGTAAATCGTATTCTGGTGATTTTTAGTCAAGCGAGTTCACTTAGTTTTCTAAGTTTTCCTCATCTTCCAAGCTAATATCAACTGGCCAAATTTTTATGTTGTTGTCACAGCATCAAGGGGCTCTTAAGGTCAAATATTTTCACACCAAACAGAATGATCAAGAATAAATCTAAAACAGATCTTTATCAAACATTGCTGTGTGCTAGACACCAATTCGGAGGCTTTCCATTAAATTTGACGTTGAACGTAGTCAACTGAGTGGACATTTGTGAAGGTATTAGTTATGGAGTTGTCTTCAGCTGGCAGAGTTATCAGTCCACTAAATAGCTTTGGATAAACCAGGGCAGATTAAATCGATGGGCAGTCGTTTGTAAGCAGTAGTTATTCAAATGTCAGAATAAACTAATAAGTCTGTAGTGCATAAATACCGCTTACTGAGGTAGTGCACTGCTCTGGTAATTAGTCCATGTTTTGCCGTATTCGTTTACATGGATTTACCTAATATATTGTTCATCAGCGTGGACACCATTGAAAACAATCTGTTAGCCAGCAGTTTTCTAAAACTTCTCTGCAACCTTTGGAGGTTTACATAACCACGATCTGTGTCTAGAATTTCGGTACTCGGCCAGGTAAGAAGGCAGGATTAGAAGTATTGCTGACGTTTCTTCTAATTC